>PVKU01003722.1:80777-169028 GCA_004027475.1 Anoura caudifer
TTAAAAAAAAAAAAAAAAAAAAAAAACAAACAGGGGAGAGGGGAGGGAATTTCAGGGGTAAAGGGGAAGAGTTTGGAGCAACAAGTATAAAGGTCACATGGACAAAACTAGCGGGGGTGGAAATGGGAGGGAGGAGGGGAGAGCTGGGGCGGTGGGCTGGAATGGGAGCAAAAGACAGAAAACTGTACAAGAACACCTAAAATTAAAAAAAAAAAATATCTGTACACCCAGGTTCACTGCAACACTATTCACGATAGCCAAGATATGGAAACACCTTAAGCTTCCATCAAAGGATGAATGGATAAGGGAGATATTCAGCCATGAAAAATAAGGAAAATCTGCTATTTAAAAAAATGGTTGGACTTTGAGGAGATTATGCTAACTGAAATAAGATAAAGACAGATACTGAATGATATTATTTATGTGTGGAATCTAAAAAAAGCCAATATACGAGTATGTCAAATAAAAAAAAAACAACTTTTTTTTAAGTGCTATGGTAGCATACAGAGATTCACAAACATACTCACACAAATAATAACTATGTGAAAAGAGAAAAACCAAAGACATATACAAAATAGATCCATCAACAAAGTTTACGCAAATATACATATAATAGTTCTTGCCATGAGTCCACTGCAAATTTGGCTTTAAACTTTCTAACAGCCAATATACAAAGGAAGTCTCGTTTACATGATTCAGTGGCCATTAAATAAAAGCAATCCAACACCACAGAAACACAAAAGAGAAGGTGAAATTTCTACCCAGAAGAGTTCTGGGGGCTGAGCAATGTAAAATAAGATGAGGGGTATTCATTATACCATATATAAATAGAACTGTAGTAAACGTCTTACACCAGACCCAAGTTTCTGTGGCTAATAGTATCTCATAGAATAACAACATGTCAGAATTTAACTTGATTAAAGCAAATGCTATAGCATAGATTGATGTCAAAACAAAAAATTCTATAGAAGGGAAGTGTGTGTCAATAAAATACATTTTAGGTGTACGGCTCACTGCTGATTTGCCTTATTTCTCGGGTACATTTTAGAGTATTTATGAAAGGTCTTGAATAATACTCAGAAAATAGGCAGCGTCCTCAAACTATCACACATTTAATAAATGTTTCATACAATGCCTACGGATGTGGCTTGCTTGAGAGTAGACTTAGTATAGAAAGAAATACTCAACCAGTTTCTACCATCTGCCAAGTAGGGTCTGGGGAATTGCTGGGGAGTCAGATAAATATCCCATCCCTATCCCTGAAGAAGCATCCAGGCCAGCGGGGGAGAGGGACACGTAGGGCTCCAAATGGTGTCCCTAAGCCGGCAAGGGGGTATCAAGAACGGCTTCCTGCAGATGATACTAATCGCCTATTGGAGGATGAGTAGATGGGCGGAAGGCAAGGTGTATGGCATCCCACGTCGAATCTAGAAGTGCTCTAGAATACGCCAAGGCCCAGGGTGGTTAAAAAGGATAAAGAAAACACCCAGAAGGAGTTAGAAGGAAAATAAGAAAGTGCATTTTATCCTCCACAAGGTGCACACACAACCACTGCTTCAGAGGTCTGTGGGGCAGCCGTGTAGCCATTTCCAACAAATAACAGTCAGCTAACTTTACAGGATGTTATAAGAAAGTGAGTCCTTCCCCGGAACCACCATTTCCTCAGTCCTCTACACACCCCGAGTCGCCAGCCTCACTGCGTGGTCCTTAGTACTTCCGGGTCTTCCAGTAGGGAGCCCCTCTAGCCCCTAAAGCGTTCATTTCTCTACTGCTCTCCGCCGCCGTTACTGGCGAGACTTTGAGCCGGGTCAGGGGCGGGCCTTCCGGCAAAAGGGCTCGTAGGGGAAGGAGGTCACCGCTAGGTAAGGCTGTGCGTGTCTTTCGTGGGGGTCTGTGGTGAGGTGTGGGCGATGGCTGTAGAGGTCTTGCGGGCGGTCACGACCTTGTAGGGTCGCCGCGAACGGGACGAGTCCATTTCATTAGGAAGCAGGTTGGAGGTTTCGCCGGTATCATACAATCAACTTGGCCTTTTCCTGCGTAAACTGGGGGACTTTCCAAACGAGGGATACTGGCGTAGTTAGTATCCCGCGCAGTCACTGTCTTCCTGTTTAGAAACTTTAAAGCCTCAGTTTCTGTGCTCACAAGAGGGCTTTTTGCACCGTGGCTTGGTGAGGGGCATGCAGAAGATTAATTTCGTTACCAGTTTAAGAAAAATAAAACAAAGTGACAGCTTAAATAAAATTCTCTAAATACCCTGTCGATTCATTATCAGATGACTTGACCCTAATCCTTCCATCACTGGCAGGCACGGTCCAGTCAGTTGAGGGGTTTGGGATGTTGTTGAACTGAGTAAAGCAGATATATTTTCAGAGCCATTTATGCCTCTATAAGACCCAGTAAAATAATCGGTACCGGGCTTTAAAAATAGTCAAGCATTGTTTCGATTGTTTTCCTGTGAAATGCGTGTGCACAGTGTGTGTGAGTTCCTTGAGGCCTGGTGATTATTAGGGCAGGCACTGCGCCCTCAGCTTCAGGATGCAGGAGGTAGTGTAACTGTCCTCATGGACTAAATGAGAAAACGGAGGCAAAGAATACAATACTACTACTTACTACAAGCCCCACATGCCCATTAAAGAGCAGAGGCAAAATCCCAACCACATTTTCAGCACCAAAGCTGGTGTGCCCCTCCGACCACTGGTTTTGGAGAAAGGAGAAAGCTCTCTCCCCAGCAGGATGTGTGTACACACACACACACACACACACACACTCACATACTCACATTTCAGCGTACATTTTTAAAGTTTCGTGGGATTCACCACGCTGGATATCCAGGTGAAGCACTCCTGCACTTTTCAAAGAAAAAAAAGGCAAACCTAACCTAAAGCCAACATTGAAATAAACAATAAACCTGACCTTTTAAGTGCTTCAGACCTATCAGAAAGATCCAAGAGACTTGCCCTTTTATGCCAAGGTAAAAACGTGGGAATTTTCTTGTGTGCGCTTAATATGTTTGAGTAATTTGTTTTTGCTTAGCATTTTCAACTACATTTTTCTTCATGATACTGTTTTTTTTTAGTTCACACTGAAAGAAAAGTGATTTAATTGTACCCATTAGAATGGCTTCATGTGAATAAAATTTATGTCTAATTAACATGTAAATTATTTGCCTTTTACTTTCATGCCTTTAACAGGGTCCTCATATTTTTTTTAAAGATAACATTGAAAGAATCTGTAAAGAGGCCTACCAGGGTCCTGAAAAGTCCTAAGTAAGGCTTTTCTAAAAATTTAAAGCTCGTAAAAAAGTGACAGCTTGCCGGTCTTAGAACCAGTATTTATGGACAGCAGGACTTTTTAGCTTTTTTAGCCTATTTAAAAAAAAAAAATGAACATCAAGCTCCTATGCCATTCTTAATCAGACATGTGCTGTGTGGAAGGAGACTACAGGGCAGTAACTGGTAATTATTATTATAAGCATTTTCAGTTTCCTTCTATTTATCATGTGGTTCTTTGTTTCTACTACATTCCCTTTCTCCATCATAAAAGTTTTAGGACTTGGAGTTCGTGATATAACCATGATCCAGCAGTGGGTTCATGATTTACGAGACCTCATGATTTGTGAGCTATGTGTCCCAGTAATGTGCTACATTCTAAAGTAGGTGTGGACATAACTTAGCATCCTGTGATGGCTTTGGTGACCACTCTCTTAATAAGTCTCTTCCTCCTTGTTATCTATCAGGTTACCAAGCTGCTGGTCCCCTCCCCCATTTCTCTGGCTGTCAGTCTTTGTATGTAAGGATATTATCCCAGAGAGGTACAGGTCTAACTTCATGGAGTGTCTCTCTCTCTCTCTTTTGCATGATTAAATAAAGACAGGAATAAACAAATCTGTCTGATAGAACATAAGCACCAACTTACCAACAGATTTAGATTTTTTCCTGTAAGGCGAATGCCATTTACTAGGTGACACTGCCTTACTTATTTCTCACAGTAGTCCTGCGAGCTTTGTTTTCCTGAAAGAAACTCAGATTGAGAGAGAATAGGTTCAAGATAACCTAGCTAATGGTTCCTAGGCCACCTTACAAATAACTGATTGTGAAAATAGCATGCAATTGCAACAAAAATCTGTCTTGATGACATAACAGTCATTAAGCAAAGCAAAGTTGATTAAGAAACAGTTTTTTTTCTCCTCTGATGTTAGGAAAAACATAGCTTTAAAGGGGAGAAGCAGAGAAAAGATAAAGCATGCAAAGAAGCCGTGACTCTGAAGGCAACTACTGGACATTGGCAAGGCCTTTGGCAGTTTAAAGCAGTGATTTGTTAACCATTTTCTATTTATACATTAAACTAGCAATTTTCAACCTTTTTTATCTCAGTACACATAAACTAATTACTAAAGTTCTGGGACACACCAAAAAAGTACATTTTTGCCAATCTGACAAAAAAATTGGTATAATTTTGATTCATTCACATCATATGGTTGTTGTTGTGTTGACTGTTGTCATTTTTTTCTTTGACAATCTAAAGAAAAATACGTCAGTGCCCCTGACTAAACAGTCAAGTATTGCATGTTTTAAAAATTCTTGCAGCATATCAGTTGAAAACCGCTGCATTAAACAATTAATGACCTTTTTCCTCATTGATAAAAAATAGAACCCCAGCCCATCCCCATCCACATAATTGAGCAAGTGTTGGGAGTAAAGTGAATCTGGGAACCTGGCTCGCTGAAAGGAGAAGGAAAAAAAGAAAGAGCAAGACTTGTACAGACCCGGGTTTTGGGGGTAGAGGGAAGGCAGAGACCTTGGATCTGACAGTTCTCCCATTGCTGGCCTTCAGGTGGCACTATTGGCCCAAGTTTGCTTGGTTGGTTTCAGAATGGTAAGTGGGTTGAGACAGACAATTCAGAAGTTGGTTTGAGGCCAGCCTCTGCTCTTTGAATGGATCTTAACATGGACATGAAATATTCCTTAATTAAAACACTGGTTTGTGTTTTGTTTGTTTTTTTTCTTGAATGAGCTATTTTGAAATTTACTTGGCATCATTCCTGTTTAGGAGGGGGTTTTGTATATTTCTCCCACTGGTTTTTCAAGATAGGTTTATGACTTTTTTCTGTTTGGAGATCCACTCCTTTTTAGTCTCAACTGAACTATCCCCCAGGATGGTCTCTTAGCAGATTCTCATCTCACTATGCACGAAAGTGTCATGTAACTTAGCATCTTCTGCCAGTAGTTACCCCTACATTTTAACTGGAATGGAATAAGATAGTTATTCCACCATCAACATTCTTGATTTTTATATATAACCTACATCATTTTTTATATATAGTAGCTGTAATTTCTGTATATTACAGATATCATCTATATACCTATTTCAACATTCTACGCCTCTGAAGAAAAAAAATTACTGTTTTCAGCTAATAAGATCTTAGCTAGTTTGCATTAAAGTAAAATATATGAGATGGAAGATAAGACAAGTAACATCACAATTCATAAGTGCCCTGTATTCAGGAATAAGATGAATCTTTTGAGCTCTTCATTTTATTTCCATAAGAGTACTGTCTCTGTTTGTTTTTCCCTAATGGCTCTCAGTCTCCAGGCAGAATTCAGTCTAGCAACCTAGAGGCTAAATGACCTCATCACTCATTAGCAGTTCTCAGCCATCTGGAGCCCTCAAGGAGGTCCGTGTTCAAAGGGCTGATAATAAAGACAACAGCATAATTATTTCTCTGCCATGATTAAATCTTTAGATGGCAAGCAGTCAGCATATTTGTTCTGCAGACTGCTTAGGTGGGTGTTTTCTGAAGGTATAATAACGCTGGGGTAGGAAAACTTGTTTCTCTACCCTTATCTAGCCTACGAATAGGTAAACTGACCATCAGTAAATAACCTATTGAATCACAAAATAGTTCATTGTAAAAAGGGCAGTAGAGCACAAGAGCAATAGTATGTGGACACCAGGTGTAAAAATTGCAAATATAAAACATGCAAAGGAAAGTAGCCACTTGTTCTATGGATATTTCTCAACTCCAAGGCATGTCCTGCCAAGAACATAAACGGATTCGCATGTGACTTGCTGAATTTTGATTTTCTAAGGTGTTCATTCAGTAACCTGGGTATTTCTTATAATAACCTGGTTGTCTTCTCATTTTCTGTAGGGACTCCTGCTCCTTGGTGCCCCAGAAATGTCATCGCTCTCAGAATATGCCTTGCGCATGTCTCGTCTGAGTGCCCGGCTGTTTGGTGAGGTTGCCAGGCCTACTGATTCCAAATCCATGAAAGTGGTGAAACTGTTTAGTGAGCAGCCTTTGGCCAAGAGGAAGGAGACCTATGACTGGTACCCAAATCACAACACTTACTTTGCACTCATGGGGATACTGCGTTTTTATGGCCTCTACAGGTAATGACACAAACAAAACAACAACAACAAAAAAAAACAAAGAGCAACCTGTAAGAGATTTCTGTAGAACCTGTAAGAGATTTTTGTAGTAGATCAGAAAAAGAAAAAAGTAGCCTTTCTATCTTTATGGTTTTGTGGATCTTATAATAGTGTCCAGGTAGTTCAAAAGATACAGTTTGAAGGTAAAGACTTTCAAAATATCCATAATCAGCATACCAAAAATAAAAGGAAACATGCACTTATCGGAAGACGTATTTTAATTATGACTGTAATATGACTTAACATTGACTAGATACTGAGCTTCAGGGAGATATTCAGTCAGTACGAGCACTCTAAGCAGACGCAGAGGAAACTGGTCTAAACACCGAGTAGGTTCCTGTTGGTCAGATGAAGAGAGTCCCTGCCCCGGGGCCGATTTGCCTCCCAGCTGGTGTGGGGGAGCCACCTCTCTTTCCTGCTGGCAGTTTCATTGGTGTTCTTACTGCCTTCCACACTCTACTGGATTTTTAGTTGGTACCCTTTTTGATATACTGACACGGCCTAAGTAAGGTGTAGTCCACTGTTAAAAATAATGTGTAGTAGATATTAGAATAGAATAATGTGTAATGCTAAGAATAGTAGGCTCTTTCCACCATGCAATTGTATGCTTGAGTATTTATAGGAAGTGGGAGCTTAGGACTATATACAACTCTGAAAAAAATAGATCAAATAATTATATGATCATTTTCTTTAAAAAAAAGAAAGTCTTAACAAACTAATACGTGGACATTACAAAAGAATTCAAATAGTGCATAATTGTTTAAAGTTAAAATGCCTACATTTAAAATTTAACATGTTTTCGATTGGACTTCTCTTAGGGTAACAAAACAAAAATTAATTTGGGACTGTTCACTCTAGTATAATAAAATTACTAGTTCATCCCAGATAGCTAAAGATTGTTCCATTCATTTATCCAGTGGGTACTTTTTTAAGTACCTGCCATATGTGGGCATTTAACATGGGCACAGGGAAGCAACAGTAACAAAATAGGATAGATTTTCTTAGTTAATATATTATTAGAGATTATAATCCATTACACATTTTCAATTTCTGGAATTGCTTTTGGGGCAGTTTCCCTTGTCATTTGGGCTAAGAAGATAAAAAATTAATTTTATTATGGCCCAGAAGAAAATATCACTGGAAGGTGGATCTCCTAAGTTGGAAATTATGACCCATAACAAAATCACATTCAGCTATTTTAATGTACTTGTTTGCTGCCACTTTCTTTTTGCTTGGGGAAAAAAAGCCTTGATTATCTTTGGGGACAGGGAAAAAAACACTTTAGTGATCCATGAGAAAGCACAGTTATTTTCATGTATTTAGTTAAGGCAAATGGTACCTTGAAAGCAAGACCTGCTGTGGCATCAGGCAGGATGAAACTAGACAACCTCCAACAAAGAAAATGGTACTCCAAGACCTGCCAGGGGAGGGAAGCACAGGCGCTCAAAAATAGTGGCCCATTTGGTCCAGCAGGTACTTGGGCCATTTCGTCAACAGAGACAAAGATCCCTGACTTTGGAGCTTTCTTCCAGGCTGGAAGTAGATAGAAAGAGGGAGAGAGGGTGCTCAAAGGGGGGAAACATAGTACATAAGTAACTTATGTGGTATGTTACAGAGTTGGATATCCATGGGAAGAAAAATAGAGCCGGCTAGGCAGGATCAAGGATGCTGGCAGGCACTCGGGGCAGGGAGTGGACGGGTCACAGTATTAAACAGGGCTGTCAGGGCTCACCTCATTGTGAAGATGAAGGTGGTGTGTGAGCCCAGTGGGACCTGAGGAAGAGCTTTCAAGGCAGGGGCAAGAGCACAGCAAAGGCCCTGAGGCCGACGTGCACTTGGTCTGTCCCAGGAGCAGCACAGAGGTAGGACTCCAGGCAGACATGAAGGGCTCTAAGGACCACAGGAGGACTCTGGCTTTTGCTTTGGGTAAAATGGGGAGCCGTCTGCAGGGTTCTGAACAGAGGGATAACATGATGTGACTTATATTTTAGAAGAGTTATCTGACCTCTCTGTTGAGAACAGATTATTTGAGGCAATCGTAGCTAATCCTAATGAGGTCTGTTGTACCCATCATGTCCGTGGACTGAAACAACATACCTATAAAACCACTCTTTTAAAACAACCTAGGGACTTAAAAGTTGGCCAGCAAACCCCGCTGTCACATTTAATGCACATGCCATTATTGTCCATGCTTTACAAATGAAGATAAAGAGAGGGAAGGTCACTTATCCAAGGTCACACAGCTACTGAATGGTGGAGCTGTGATTTGAACTCAGGTTCAAGTGGGTTGCAGAGCTTACTTATTTAAATAAACCAGCCCTGGCTGGAGTGGCTCAGTGGATCGAGTGCTGGCCTGCAAACCAAAGGGTCACCAGTTAGATTCCTAGTCAAGGGCACGTGTCTGGATTATGGGCCAGGTCACCAGTAGGGGCCGCTCAAGTGGCAACCACACACTGATGTTTCTCTCCCTCTCTTTCTTTCTCCCTCCCTTCCCCTCTCTCAAAATAAATAAAATCTTTAAAAAATAAATATCACACTGTTCTTCAGGTATTTGATGTTAGAATGCAGACATTTTTACACGCTCTAGGCAGGCTTCATCTTACACCCATCCACGTGTCCAGTAGTCCTGGCTGCCTTGATCCCCAGAGTACCTGTCTTTTGATTTGGCTTCCACCTGCCTTTCCCCTGTAGCTTTCTGGTGTGAATTATCTGCTGCCATTAAGGAGGCTTCCACCACACCATTCCCCCTTGTCGTGGTGCTACTTCCTAGGAATTTGGGGGTTTCCATGCAGCTACTAAAGTTTTTACCGAGTTTCTGCCCTTCTCAGTGTTTTGTCTTAGTGTTATAGGGAAATTTGGGGTCATCATTAGTGTCGTATCATAATTACATAGGTTTACGTGGCTGGCCTAGGAATTAACTGCTATTTGTGACATTAGTTCTGTGAGGAAGAACTGTGACTTAGAAATTAACTTTTGGCATACAGTACAACTGTATGTCGGGGACTCCCTGTCCTTTCTGCGCACCGAGCTGAGCATCTGCTTTGTAGAAGTCAAGGATTAATTACCAGAACCACCTAAGGAAACACTGCTGCGTTGGTGTACTTTGGCAATCTTTAAAAAGACTGGCTTATTTTTTTCTTTCTCCATTTAGAGATGAGCATCAGGACTTCAAGGATGAGCAGTTGCGTCTGAAGAAGCTTCGTGGAAAGGGGAAACCAAGGAAAGGAGAAGGGAAAAGAGCAGCAAAAAAGAAGTAGTGTTGGGCAATGCAGAGAGGAAACTTCCTCCTTGGCAACTGAGAGCAGGAGAAAGAGTGTTTATTGTCTTCCCCCACGTGGGAGGAGTATAAGCTTGTGTTTGAAGGAACACAGTCATCTCCATGCTGAAGTCTGACCCAGTTAAATTGCAACTGGTTTCTTGAACACATTCTGATTCTGCAACATTATTTTGGCTTTGATTTTTTAATCCAAGGTTTACCTCACTCCCCGAAGGAATGGCGTGATCCGGGTGAGAGTGGGATGTTGGGGAAGTGGAAGGGAAACATTAAACAAGCACCCTGTAGTCTCATTGCTCCCTCTTGCTTCCTTCCATAACCAGCCCTGAAGTCTTTGATCTCTGGCTGTTGAGCCACTGTCTCCGCCACCAAGTTCACAAAGTTTATGTGCCTCTCCACCTACTCTTTTGAGAATATCTACTAAGATAGATTTGCAAGATAAAAGGCCGTACCTGGTAAGAGAGTATTGAGTATCTGCTGTACACAAGGTACTGGGACCCTGGTAATACAGTGATTAGCAAGAGAAACAGTCCCTACCTGGTAGGACTTTCAGTACTGTGGGAGAGACTAATATTAGCTAATTACATAAATACATTTTATTAAGTGCTGCAAAGGAAAAATCCAGACTTCTAGGAGAGAGCGGATGGATTGATCCAGATAGATAGCAAGAGGTCCAGACCTCAGTAGAGAGTTGAAAGGCCTCCCTGAAGAGATGATATGTAAGCAGGCTCTGAAGGATGAGTAAGACTGAGGCAGAAGACAATGATGGGGAAAGTGAGGCACACAGAACACCTGCAGGGGTGTCCAATTTTGGGGCATCTCTGGGCCCCACAGTAAATACATTGCAACACATCATCACAAAAAAAAACAACCCCCCTCAACATTTTAAGTAAATTTACAATTTTGTGTTGGGCTGCATTCATAGCCATCCTGAGCTGCATGCAGCCTGCGGGCTACAGTTTGGATACCCTTGAACCTAAGGTAAGAAGTCCTGTTCAAGGAATTGAAAAAAGACCACTGACTAGTACTGGTTGGTCATAAGGAAATAGAGGCCAGATCATGAAGAGCTTTTTGCAAGTTCTGTGAAAAAGCTTGGACTTACCCAGAGATCAGAGTGTGTGAGATGTTTTTTCTCTGAGAGATGACTTGTATACATTGAGTAGCTAGCTGCTCATTTTACTGTATTCTAGCAGGGAGACTCTGGTGAGGCTGTGAGAGCTTCTCTGATTGTTTTCCCAAGAGTCGCTCTGAAGATCTCTAGTAAATTTTTCTTAAATTTTTAAGTATGGTAAAAAAATTTACCATCTTAACCATTTAACCCCTGCAATATATGGTTATTTATATATTTATTATATATTTAAATATCTATATTATAATAAAGCGAGTCAGTCTTTCTGCTGGTGAAGGGTCTTGCCTTCAATTTGTAAAAACACATCTATGACGTGCAGTGAGGCGAAGCGCAATAAAACAAGGTGTGCCCCTGTGCGGTCGTGTATGTGCAACACCCACACGGGCAATAATCTTATTTATGAAGCACCTTCCATGAAAGCACAAGTCAAAATTTAACACTCCACCCTCTTTACCTTTTTCCCCTTTCTTCACACACTTCCCCAAAAGCTTCTAAGTGCCCACTTTTAAAGACTTAGCGGCAGGAGCAAACTTCAAGAGCAGCAGAGGGAAAGTTCTTTTAACCTGCCAACCCTGTCTTCATGCCCCTTTTTCTTAATTACGTGTAATTTCAAAGAAAGCATTTTTTACAAATGACATAGAATTAGCAAAACAAATAGTAATGTATTTGAGAAGACTTAGATAAAACAACCAACCAATAAAACCCTGGATACTGAGATAACTGGAAAACTTCTAGGCTGAACTTAAAAACAGTGAAATGTTTTTTAAATGACATAAAGGTGGCAAAACAGGGGTCATGAAACCAGTGGGAGGAATGGCCTAAGAAACCACCCAATTTTCTAACTTAATTAGAGCTCTGGCAATAAAATAAGTTCATATTAAAGTAGAAACTAGAGTTCAATGTAGACCCTAAAACCATTTTCATCCTATTTAAGGAAACATTTTCTGAGGCAAGATAGATTCACTTATGCAGAGCTTTCTGTATGTACTGTAGAAAATATGAACCCTTCCATATTGATGGTCTACACTGCTGCTCAATATGGAATATCTTCCCAAAAGAGCCACAAAATTACTAATTGAACCACTGAATTTAAAGTAAAAACAGCATTCCAAACAAATGGAAAGTCTCAGAGAGGACACAGTTTGAATCTAAAACTCTGAGTATATCTAGTATGAGAAATGACCAGTGCATTCAGCACTAAAAAACTTAAATTCTTAAGAAGTTAGAGGTAGGAGAGATCAATGTGGTTTGAATCATCAGAAATGACTTCACAGGCAGTGAAAGCAATGAATGTAAGTAATGTCAACATTTTTGTGGCACTCAACATGCTGGACGTTGGACTTTGTAGGCCTTATGTAACCCTTGCATGATAGGTATCCCCATTTTATAGATGAGGAAACTGGGGCTTAGATTGTCCAAGATCACAGAGCTCTAAGAATCCAGACTGAGGTTTAAATCCAAGCCACCTGACATCAAAGCCTGTACTGCCAATCACCACACTGTTACAGGTAGGGGTCCTCACAAGCAGAGAGAGGGTTACAGCAAATAGCAGGTGTGGGCAAGTACCTACAAACACCAATGGAAACTCCGCTTCATGGCAGCAATAACGGGCAGGGTCCTTGAATTCCCCGTGTCCTTTCACGACCTGACAATGTAGGGCCGATCTAAGTCTGAGGATTATTACAACAATAACTACCATTGGTCTCAGTGGCTTTCCCATTTGCTAGGCACTACACTTTTCCTATAAATTGTAACACTTAATTCCTGCAACAGCCCTATGAGGTATATAATTAATTCCTCAGTTTACATGTGACCTTCAGCTTAGAGCTGCAGTTCTCAGTTCTGGCTATGCCTTAGAAATCACCTTGAGAAGGTTAAAAGAACCCTGTTCAGGGTCCCACTCGAGGGCAATTAAGAGTCAGGACAGAAAGGAGAAACAACTTAGGCACTGATGTTTCTGAAAAGCTCCTGAGGTGGCTCTACTGAGCAGTCAAGGTTAAGAATCATGGCGTTAAAGCGGTACTTCCCAAACTTCAGTTAGTACGCAGCAGTATTATCTGAAGGGCTTCACCAGCCGGGACCCAGCCCCAAAGTTTCTTACTCAGTAGGCCTTGTTGTGGTGTGGGCATTTGTGTTTGTAATAGTAATGGCTGTGTGTTGCTGATGCTGCTGGTTCGGAAACCACACTTCGAAAACTACTAGTTTAAAGTCACTTGGGCTGGCAAATTACTGTGGCCCCTACCTCTCTAGTGAAATTCCCCAGCCACCCTGGAGCCTTTTGCTGTCCCTGAAGGAGCAAATTTTTAGAACTGACAGCAGAAAAACAAGGTATCACACATATGGAGAAAGTTCTAGTTAATATGAAAAAGATCATGAAACTATTGAATATTATAAAAGAAGTTTGAATAAATGGAGAGACATCCCATATACATGAATGGGAGATTACATATTATTAAGATGTTAATTGTTTACATTTAATTTATAAAATTTATAATTTTTATCAAAATTTCAACAGACTTTTGAAGTTTGACAAAATGATTCAAATGTTCAAAATCCACTTGGAAGAAAAAAATAGAACACAAAAGAAATTCTGAAAAGGAATAATGTGGGGACCCATATCAGGTTTTGAAATCTTATTTAAATTATTTTTTAAAATACTGATATTGGGTGGGGGAGAGTGGTGGGGGGAAATGCAAACAACTGTAATTGAACAACAATAAAGTAATTTTTAAAAAGATTTTATTTTTAGAGAGAGGGGAAGGGAGGGAGAAAGAGAAACATCAATGTGTGGTTGCCTGCTGTACGCCCCCTACTGGGGACCTGGCCCGCAACCCAGGCATGTGCCCTGACTGGGAATCGAACTGGAAACCCTTTAGTTCACAGCCCATGCTCAATCCACTGAGCTACACCAGCCAGGACACAATAAAATAATTTTAAAAAATAAAAATGAGAAAAAATACTGATATTGGTGCAAGAATAAACCATTGGGAAAAAAGATATAACCCAGAAATAGTTTCTATAATGTATAAAGAGTTAATATATAATAATGGATGCTTCATGAATTAGTTAATAAATGGTGTTGGGACAATTAGTTGGCAGTTGGGGTGGGGGGCAATTTGGGTCATCATACCATACATCAAATAAACTTCAGATGGGTCAGTAATTAAACATCAGGGGAAAACTTTTTAAAATAGAAACTAGAAGAGAATAAAACTAAATAATTACCTAAACTTGGACAGAAGGTTACTTCTCTAATGTCAAAGTAATAAAAGAAGTCCTAAGGAAAAGGCAATCAGATTAAAACAGGTTCTTAAAATGATACCAAAAAAGTAATTATGGCAAACAAGACAAATAGGATCATTTTAAAAGTCCTATAAAAGAGCTGTTTTATAAGACAAAAATCAAGTAACAATAGAAAAGGGCAAATGATACAAATGGGCAATACACGAAACAGCAACTACAGGCAGTAAACGAATACACGGGACGCACACTCCAGCCTCAGGGCCTTTATGGGTTTGCCTCTGACCCACTTTTCCCAGACATCCCACCTGACATTTAAACTCACTTCTGGGGTCTTGGTTCAAATGTCACCTTCTCACCTTTCTCAGACCACCCTATTGAAAGTTACAAATGCTGTTCACTAAGGTACCACACCCCCTTTGATGCTTTATTTTTACCGTAGCATTTTTCACTGCCTGGCAGGCTTTCGTTTCATTATCTACCCTCTTCCCCTGCCAGAATCGAACTTTGTGTGGACAGGAATTTTACTCACTGCTGTATGTTCAGTACCTAATTCGTAGTCAGCATCACTATGTTTTTGTTGAATTAAATACCCTGATTCACTTGTAACTGGAAAAATCAGTGAAGTACATGCTTGTCACTATATTAGAAAAGAAAAAACTAGAGAAAGGAAGGGAGGGAAAAAAAAGGAAGAGAAAGATAATGATAGTTCATTTGGATTGACAACATGATTTAGTAAACTGGGAAACTGCTTCCAGGATTTTGTGACAGTGGAGTGAAAAACTGGAGAATAAGATCCAGTGAGTTCTGCATGGACAAAACAGACATATTTGAGGGGTTTGAGGGCAGAGGTGGGAGGAAGAGATTGTGCATCTCAGAAGAGACCGTTGTCAGGGAACAAAAGCTTTTTGACTTTCTGTCTTTTTGATATGAGACTACCTTTTACCTATTCTGGTAGCAAATATGGGCAGGAATTGTTGGCTGCCAAGCATGAGCATGAACTTCAGCCCCAACTTCTAGCTTCTTTGGTCAGTATGACCCAGAATGAAGCCAGACTGGTGACCAGCTGGACCAGGGCAACTGGTCTGACAGGTGGTGTATCCTGAAGGAGTAGGCAAAGGCCAGGTCACGCTGGGTGTCCAGTCACAACTTGACAGGTCAGCTAGGGACCAGTTAGAGGGGACAGAGTGCAAATATCACAGATGGAAACCAGCAGCAATGTGAACCCTGAGGGATAAGAGCCGAACCAGCTGTCAGCGTATGAGCAGGGAGCCCCCAGGCGAACAAGGGATCTGCTGCTGCCAAACCGGGGCCTCCCAAGCTCTCACGTATTCTGCTCACGAGTAGATAAACTCTTGCTGGAAAGGCTGGGTAGAGCTGAAAAATATAGTTAACGTGGCAGTCACTAGCACGTGAAAATCAAAAGTAGATATAACACACTGAGGTTTAAATAAAGGGAAAGTCAAGATTAACTCAAAAATTTGATTTTACACAAAATCTTTTAGAAATACATCTACTATGCAAAACTTCAGGTTTATAGATTCTGTGAGGTTTTTGGGTTTTTTTTTTTTGGGGGGGGGGTTGTACCTCTTTCCTTTGTTTGGTTTTTGCTCTATCTCTGCATGGGAGACCAGAGGAAGGAAAAACAAGATTTCGTTTGCCAGTGGCACAAGACCCAGACTTGTCAATCAGTGTGACCTATTCAGGCAGTACCACTAGGAGGATGGGCTTAGCCCTCCAGGCTTCCCAAGGCAGCAGGCTGGGGTGCTTCCCAGGCATTAGCATTCCAAAAATGTCCCCCACCCCTGCCCAGTAATTAATATGTACTCTAAAACATAAGAATCACCATCTTAGCAATTCTGCTAGAAGCAAAATTGAAAGCGATAAACCCTGATTCCAAGATACAAACTCGGTGATCCACAAAATTCAGGCGTCCAGATGACCTTGCACTTAGGAATATATTGAAGTTTTTTTTTTTTAATTTTTTTATTTTTTAATATGTTTTATTGATTATGCTATTACAGTTGTCCCATTTCTCCCCCATCATTCCCCTCCACCCTGCACACCCCTCCCACCCACATTCCCCCCCTTTAGTTTACATCCATGTGTCATAAGTTCTTTAGCTTCTACATTTCTCACACTATTTTGCCCTCCCCCTGTCTATTTTCTACCTACCATCTATGCTACTTATTCTCTGTACCTTTTCTCCCTCTCTCCTCCTCCCACTCCCCTGTTGCTAACCCTCCATGTGATCTCCATTTCTGTGGTTCTGCTCCTGGTCTAGCTGTTTGCTTAGTTTGCTTTTGTTTTAGGTGTGGTTGTTAATACCTGTGAGTTTGCTGTCTTTTTACTGTTCATATTTTTTATCTTCTTTTTCTTAGATAAGTCTCTTTAATATTTCATATAATAAAGGCTTGGTAATGATGAACTCCTTTAACTTGCCCTTATCTGAGAAGCACTTTATCTTCCCTTCCATTCTAAATGACAGCTTTGCTGGATAGAGTAATCTTGGATGTAGGTCCTTGACTTTCATGATTTGGAATATTTCTTTCCAGCCCCTTCTTGCCTGTAAGGTCTCTTTTGAGAAATCAGCTGAGAGTCTGATGGGAATTCCTTTGAAGATGACTGTCCCCTTATCCCTTGCTGCTTCTAGAATTCTCTCCATTTTAATCTTGGCTAATGTAATTATGATGTGCCTTGGTGTGTTCCTCCTTGGGTCCAACTTCTTTGGGACTCTCTGAGCTTCCTGGACTTCCTGGAAGTCTATTTCCTTTGCCAGACTGGGGAAGTTCTCCTTTATTATTTGTCAAATAAGTTTTCCACTTGTTGCTCTTCCTCTTCCCCTTCTGATACCCCTATAATCCGGATGTTGGAATGTTTAAAGATGTCCTGGAGGTTCCTAAGCCTCTCCTCAGTTTTTTGAATTCTTGTTTCTTCCTGGTTTTCTGTTTGTTTGGTTGTTTCTTTCTTCCTTCTGGTCCACTCCATTGATTTGAGTCCCAGTTTTCCTCCCATCTCTGTGGTTCCTTGTGCATTTTTCTTCATTTCACTTATTGTAGCCTCCATTTTTTCATCTCATTTGTGAGCAAAATCAACCAATTCTGTGAGCATCCTGATCACCAGGGCTTTGAACTGTGCATCGGATAGGTTGGCTATCTCTTGATCGCTTAGATGAATTGGCTCTGGGGCTTTGATTTGTTCTGTGGTTTGAGCCATTTTTGTTTTTTGTTTTTTGTTTGTTTGTTTGTTTGGTCTCAGCTGTTATGCAGTGAGGGGTGGAGCCTTAGGTGTTTCCCAGGGTGGGGCAGCCCAGTTGCTGGGTAGTAACGCTGTATGTGGAGGCAGGGTCCAAGAGGGAACAATGGCACTTGCTCTGCTCTCTCTCGGATTCCAGTCCCTTCCACCACTTCCCTTTTGCCTGGATTATCTGCGCACAAATGTGGGACCACCCGGTCAGCCAGCCGCCTTGTGAGGCCTCAGTGGGTCTTCGCAGTTGCCACCCCATGCCCGGGGTCCACTAGCCGCCACCTGTGCGCCTGGGATATGCCAGCCACTGCTGCCTGCGTGCCGGTCCACACCTCCACTTTTTCCTGCTGTGACTCTGCCCCTCTTACTGGTCTGGATGAATGGTTGTTGGACTTCTGTACAGTTCAATATTCTATCAGTTCTGGTTGTTTTCTTGTTTCTAAATCTTTGTTGTCCTTAATTTTGGTTGTAAGAGGAGGCACAGTGTGTCCACCTATGCCTCCATCTTGGCCGGAAGTTTGAAGTGTCTTGAATCAGCTTTAACTGTGATGTCCTCATCACCAATCTCCTTCAGCCTCTGATTTTATAATTCTCTCCCAAAAGCATAGATGTCTGTCTGCTTTTATTCTTAGTGAGTCCTTAGCATTAAAAATTGCCTATCATTCTAGTATGATCTTGTCTCTGCAGTGGTCTTCGTGGGGGCATACTCAAGGATGCAGATGTAGTAAGGATACCCCACTCCCTAGGTACTCAATTCCAGCCATGTGGTCTGCTCTAGACCATCTGTGCAGGTCGTAAGCTTCATCACAGAAAGGAAGGCATGACCAGGATTATGAAAAATAATCACTGTGAAAAATAATCACTTGATCTTTCCTCTTCCTTTATTAGTCTTATGAAGCCTCTCCACTGCATTTCACAACCAGCATTAATAGCAGGGAAGATGAAAGTGCAAAAAAAAGCTCGTGATCTCATTTGGAGATCACAGTCAGTCTTTAGCGCCACAGGCGGTCCCCTCCACAATTCTGTTTTCACATCACCAAGACACCCACCTGTGCCAGCTCCCCAAGGAGGGAAGGGCGACTGGGTGATGTATGGAAAATAGAAAGGAAAAAAATCAGTTCAGATCATCCACTCAACTATAGCCCCAAAAGCATGATTTATTTGTCCAACATTCTGCAAAGAACTGCGACTTCTGTGATTTTTTTTAAAAAAAGGTTATTTTTTAGAAAAGCACTGTCATGAATTCAAAACAGCATCCTCCCAACAGATGTAGCTCCTTCTTACTAAAAATTAAACACCTGAGAAGCACCATCAAAATAACCCAAAATGGTAATTTGGGTTACACTTTTCTAACTGCTGTTATTCTGCAGAAGCCCCAGTCAATTTAAAACTGCAAGTCTCCTACGTGCTGATTTCCTCCGCACCTCCCCCACAGACCCTCACTGAGTTCACCACTGCCTGGGGCCCTGATCTACCAGAACTGACTGGGCCTGCCCGAAAACTTCCCCTTACCTTTCCTGCTGTGCTTGCTCCCCTGTCATCTGAACAGGTGACCTCCAGAATGAGTCACTGTCAGTTTACACCCAGTTCAGGTACAAGGCAGAATCTCTTTCTGAAATGCCAGTCCCAAAAAGAGAGGCTTCTAATACTTTTACTAACTTGCCCACAGCAAAAGACACTGTGCTCTCCATCTTGTTCTTAGGTTACACCAACTAGCCGGCCCTGCTGAAGTTGACAGCAGTTTACTTTGTTACAACCTGGATCCGCATGTTAACAAGAATCCCGGATGGTTTGTATGTACATGAAAGTGGAAAAAAAATGGCTTAGATTCATGTTAACCTTCAAGGTCCTTAGAGGTACCAGGGACCCAAACTCAGCCTTTCCTTGTGCAATTCACTGTTCTCTCTGTCTGGAAATGCTTTCCATCATGGCTGAGCAACCTGGAGAATTCCTATTGATCCTTCAGGGCCCAGCCCAAAATTCACATCCCCACTGAAACTGTCCTGATACCCTGAGTCAGAAATAATCATTTCCTCTTCTGTGTTCCCTTGATACTTTAGATCTGTATCCAGTATATACCAATATTATAGAGTCTTCATACTATATTATATACTCTCATATGTCTGTGCCCCCCACACAAGAACAGGAATTGTTGAAAGGCAATAAGCATGTCTTATTCATCTTGTTCCCCAGCATCCAGGACTTGGAACAAAGATCTATAAATGTTACATGAAAACTACCTTTTGATCTTTCCTTCCATTGTTTTAGACTCATGCAAGAGTAAACCTTATGCCACCTAGCATTGTATCTTTCTATCCTTTAAAAACTATTCTTATATCTTTAATATGTTAATTTACAGTACTGATTCAAAAACCTTTCCATTGGCCTAGAAACAATCTTGAAACCTTCATTTCTTTGACATAATTATTTCTTCCCCCTTTCCTTTGCACATACTATTTTTCTGTTGCTAATGAAAAGCCAGCTTGTAGAGCAGATATTCCCAGGGCGATGGCAGGTGATATAATAAAAGAAGTAATGTATTTATTCATTTGTATTAAGCCTGTTTTGATACTTGTAATATTTTCTTACAGATATATCATTGATATTACTGATTCAATTGAGAGTAAAAGGCAAGGAAACAGTAGAGAGGAAAATAAAGTAGAAGATAAGCTGTGATCCAAGAGTCACAATAATTAATAGCTGCATTCTCAACACAAACACACCAGAAAACATGCAGTTAATTATGGGGCACTTAGAGAGTTGGCATAAGCTCTCAGGTTAACAATGAACTCTTGAAAGACTGTATGTAGTCAAGTACCAGCCTGCATGATAATACACAGCCTGAGATGTTCACGGGAAATATACAAGAGACCATTATCTCTGCTCCGTGCTAATCATGGTCCATAACACCCAGCCAAATGGCCCACAGGGTGGTCTCAGCCGCTGCTCACAGTTATTCTGAATGAATGGCTCTGGCAACAATCCTCGAAAGACACTATTTAGGTGAACTTCTGCTTTCTAAAGTGGCCCTTGCAATATTTATTAAGAGGTTAAATATGAATATCCTTTGACTAAGGAATTCCATATGTCCATAGTATAGAAATACAGTTACAAAACTGTTCATTGCAGGGTTTTTTTTAATATTTTTTATTTATTTTTTACAGAGGGGAAGGGAGGGAAAAAGAGGGAGAAAAATGTCAATGTGTGGTTGCCTCTTATGCACCCCCTACTGGGGACCTGGACTGCAACCCAGGCATGTGCCCTAGACTGGGAATTGAACCAGCAACCCTTTGATTTGCAGGCCAGCGCTCAACCACTGAGCCACACCAGCCAAGGCTCATTGCAGTTTTTATAGAAATCAAGAAATTTCAGATGACATGAGAGCAAGGACATGCCCATCAATAGAAAAGTTATTAAGTAAGTTGTACTACATCCATATCTTGGATGTTATAAACTAGTTTTTAAAAAAGATATATGTACACATAGTGATGTGGAAAGACATCAATACAGCATTAAAACAAGTAGCAGAACATTCTATTACAGTACGAACCTACTTAAACATGGTGTGTAGGAGCATACACACAGTCACATACATACACATATATGTGCATAGCAAATACTGCTTACTGTGATTATCGCTATGAAAAAAATTAAAGGAAGAATAAGAAATCACTTTCCCTTTTATATCATGTACATTTTTACATTGCTTGAATTTTTTTAACTTTTAATTTATTTTAATCCTCATCCTAGGATGTGTTTATTGATTTTAGAGAAGGGAGGGGGAGAAAACCACCGATGTGAGAGAGAAACATCAATCAGTTGCCTCCCATTAAGTGCTCTGACTGGAAAACAAACCTGCAAACTGGGTGTGTACCTTGACTGGGAATTGAACCCTCAACCTTCTGGTGTATGGAATGACAATCCAATTAACTGAGCCACCTAGCTAGGGCTTAACTTTTAATTTTGACAAAATTTCAGGTTTATGCTAAGTTGCAAAAATAATACAAAGAATTACTATATAATATCCACTTAGATTCCCCAAATGTTAACATTACATTTGTTTTATCTTTCTACTTTCCTTTCTCTCTCAATCTCTCTCTCTGTGTTAAACCTGAGAGTACGTTGTAGTCATGATTCCCCTTAATCTCTAAATACTACAGCATGTATTTCCTAAAACAAAAAATTTCATTTCAATTACCAAAATTTCATTCAATTCAATTTGAATTTCAATTAAATTTCAAATTAAATTTTATTTCAAACAGTACAGTTACTAAAATCAGAATAATCAAGAAATTAACCTTGATAAAATGCTATTGGTTAATCTACAAACAATAAATTTATCTATTGTCTCAATGATGATGTTAATAGGAAAAGAAAATCCAGTGTGATGAATTGCACTCAGTTTTCACGTGTCTTTAGTCTCCATTCATTAGAAACAGCGCCTTAGTCTTTCCATGATATTTCAGGTGAACACATCCAGTCCAGGTTTTCTGGAGAACGTTCCTCAGTTTTGTCTGCTGTTTTCTCCTGATTTAAGTCAGGTTATCATTTTGGGCAGCAATATCACAGAACTGGTGTGTGTTCTTGTTCATGCTCCATATCAGAAAGCACACAATGACACACTGTGGGTGATGCTCAACTTCAAATACCAAAGACAGTGATGTCTCCCAGATTTCTCCACCATTTCCTTTGCAATGTTGATTTTCTAATTCCATCATTCCTTCTCCATCAATTAGCTGGGATTTTAGTATCAAAGAAAACTCTTCCTTTGCCCTGTTTAGTCATATTAGTATGAACTCATGGATTTTTTACTATCATTATTTATTTTGATGCTCCAATCATCCTACATTTGACCAGTGGGAGCCCCTTTGAGCTGACTCTTATGTCCTGTTGACATGTACCCTTGTTCTTTGAGCGCTTCCTTACTCTCTGCCACGAAGATGTTTCAAGCTCATCTTGCACTATGCAATCCCCGGCCTTGGAATCAGACATTTCTCCAAGGAGAAACGTCACTGTTTTTAGGCCCTCTCAGCAGACAAAGCTAGTAAACACATACATACATGCATACACGCACACCCCATACGCATATGTAGATCTATTTCTATAGGTCCCACCACTGGGAATATCTATATAAATGTTCTTAATACCATAAACTCATACCCATACCTCCAATTCCCGTGCTGCTGGTTCTGTTTCAATCTTCCCTATCCCCTCTCTGCAACTCGCATCTTCAGCAGCGGGGGGAGACTGAGCTCCTATGACCTACAGTGTATTTACTTTGTTGTTGAATCCTAGCATGTACAAAAAGGAGCTTGAGAATCATTGCTTGAATTTTTTACAATAAAAATGTATGACTTTTGCATTCATTAAAAATTAATGAATAAAGTAGACCAGTTCCTGGAAGTATTGATTGGGAGACCCTCAACACACCTCTCTTCCTTTCAGTACTTTCTTACACAAGGCTAGTTGCCTCAATGAACCTAAAAAATGTGGTGTTCATATGATCCTCATTTTACTTCCTGGAATTTAGCCTAAGGGTATAATGACATATATCTGCAAACATTTAGCTACAAGGATGACCATCTTATCATTGTTTATGATAACAATAGAACTAGCTACATAGAACTACCTAAATTTAGAAACTGCCTAAATATCCAACAGTGGGTAATTTGTTAAATAATATGTAGCCATATAACAGAATACACAGAGGTGGTATATTGGTTAAGAGTACATTCTAAAGCCAAGCAGCCTGCGTGTGAACTCGAGCTCTACCGATTATTGCATGTGGCATTGGGAAATTTCCTTCCCTTCTACATGCTTCAGTTTCCTGTGTATAACATGAAGATAATAGGGGTACCTTCCTCACTGGGCAGCTGTGAGGATTAAATTTAATATGTATAAACCACTTGGAACTGTGCCTGGCATACAGTAAGTACAATGTACATTTTAGCTGTTAATTTTTTTAAGATTTTATTGATTTATTTTTAGACAGAGGGGAAGGGAGAAAGAAAGGGACAGAAAAATCAATGTGTGGCTGCCTGTCACACGCCCCCTACCCGGGACCTGGCCTGCAACCCAGGCATGTGCTCTGACTGGGAATCGAACCAGTGACCTTTCAGTACTCAGGCCAGTGCTCAATCCACTGAGCCACACCAGCCAGGGCTTAGCTGTTATTATTAATAGTGCTACCCCATCAATAAAAATGATGTAGTAAAAACGTAAGATCTTGGAAATATGCCAAAAAGTTAACAGTGTTTATACCTGGGTGATGCCATTGTTAAGTGATTTTTGTGATCATCTTCTTTGAGTTTTCTAGTTTTCCTACAAATCAACATCCATGATATGTTTCATTTAAAATTTTTGAAGAATAAGTAAATAAATGCTACTGGAGCAATTTGAAAAGGTGAATTTTTCCTACCCAAGGGCATAGATGCAAGAACTTAATAGTGTTGTGTGATTTAGGTTTGATGGTGCTGAGCTGGTCACTACTAGATTATAATATCTTTACCTATGCAGTGATTGCCTTCGTAAATATAATTTTCAGAGGCTTGTTTAAAACTGTAACATTTGTTGCACTGGCCAATGTGGCTCAGTTGGTTGGAGTGTCATCCCATAATCTGAAAGGCTGAAGGTTTGATTCCTGGTCAGGGCACATGCCTAGTTTGTGGGTTTGGTTCCCAGTCAGGAAGGGTAGGAAAGTCAACTGATCAATGTCTCTCTCTCACATCAATGTTTCTTCCCTCTCTCTCCCCCTCCCTTCCCCTGACTCTAAAATCGTCTCAGATGAAGATTAAAAAAAAAAACAAACCTGCCCTGATTGGGTAGCTCAGTTGGTTGGAGCATCATCCTGATATACCCAGGTTGCTGGTTTGATTCCCACTCAGGGCACATACAAGAATCAACCACTGAATGCATCAATAAGTGGAACAATTAAAAAAAAAAAACTGTAACATTTGTTGTCACTTTTAAATTTCACTCACTCAAAAAGCTGGCTTTTCTTTTGATACTTTTCCTGTAATTAGACAACCTGCCACCAGGTGATGATGGTGCCTCAGTTCATGGCCCAGTTATTTAGCCAGTAAGGATTTTGCAACAGAAAGGTGTTCTAGTATGTTGAGATACATATGGTTTTATTCTTTGCAATGTTTTAATTCTTTATTAAGATCTTTTAACTTAATTGAATGGAGTAGGTATGACATATACCAAGATTAATTTTAAAAAGAAAACAAAAATTTTAATTAAAAAAAAATAAACTAAGAAAAGTCAGAGACAGCCTTGTCACACTGCTTAGGCAATTTGAGTTACTTTAAAAAATAATATGAGGTCCTAGCTGGTGTAGTTCAGTGAATTGGGCATGGGCTGTGAACCAAAAGGTCACCAGTTCGATTCCCAGTCAGGACACATGCCTGGATTGTGGGCCAGGACCCAGTGGGGGCCATGCGAGAGGCAACCACACATTGATGTTTCTGTCTCTCTTTCTCCCTCCCTTCCCCTCTCTCTAAAAATGAATAAATAAAATCTTTAATAATAATAATAATAATAATAATAATAATAATATCAGTTTGTGTTTCTAATACTCCTAGTCAGCTAGAAAGTTCCAAGCTTCTTCCTGGTGCCTCTCCTGAAATGTATTTTTCATATAGCTAAAGAAGAACATCAAGAAAAGCTATCCTTTTAGTTTTCTCCTAATTATAGGATTTAAAAAAAGAAAATCTGAGTTTTAGAGCTAAGAGCAACTGTAGAGATTTAGTCAGAGCCCCCATATCACAGCTGAAGAAACTGACATGTCCAAAACTAGGCAGGTGTCGTTCCCAATTCCTTGGTGACACAGAACTAGATCCCAGGTTATACAGGGACGCTTGACAAACATGTTCAAACAGGACACAAATGTTGATTTGTGAAATCTGTGGTCACTTTACAAGGCTGGGTTTACAAAGCCAGTTCTTTACAAATCAAGTAGTTCCTCTTAGTCACTGTGTTTGCAGTTCAGACAGGTTAAAAAACTCTGGTTAGCAGCTGTTAGACCAGTCACTTGGGCTTTTTGGGCTTTTTCCAAGTGAGAATGATGATGAGGACATACATTATCATTTCAACTTTAAAAAAAAAAAGTGCTTGCTGAATTGCTAACCAATGCAAAATTTAAATATTCCACAATAGCTAAATAAAAATAAGCAGGTCCACAGTGTAGATAAAATTGTATCAAAGACAAACATCTGCCTTTCTCACATTGAACTTCCAACTATAGGAATGCTTAATCTAACTCTGATATTCCTCATTTCTTTTCCAAAGGGGAACTCCCAACTTCCTCTGACATGCTTCACATCTCCACATGGCTCACCTTCGGTGGACTAAGACTCAAGTGCCACGTTTACCTGCTTCTGTGTCTTATGGGGAGACTCCTCGGAACTGCGGGTCAGCTTTCCTCCAGTTCTCTAACTCTTTTGTTTCTCTTATCTCCATCTGAGAATGAGGAACTGTGCATTTTGCAACCCATAGCTATCTGTTAACCCCAGGAAAGGCCTTAAGCCATCATTCCTGAGTCCGAGATGGCTACAGATTTCTTCCAGGAACTCAGAGAAAGAAGAGAATGGAGAACATGAGGCCTCGAGATCAGTATGAAGATCTGTCTTTCCCGTCAGAAGGACCCTCTAATGCAGCCTCCCAGTCACCCCCACTGCTCAGCAGCAGCAGCAGCTCATGCAGTCACAGGTGTTCCTTTCAAATGCTCTTATTGAACTTGACAGTCCAACTGGTTCCTAGTAAAGACCAGCTTTACCTTCTTATGAATCATTACTTTTGCTTTCTTTGAGCTGATGAATATATCCTCAGACTTGGGGGAGATGGAGAAGGGATGTGTGTGTATGTGTTCTGCATTTAAAATAATCCATGTATATTCAATAAAAGAAAAGAGAAGAGAAAAACGTTATTAAATCGCTGGACTGGAGATAACTTTCTAGCTTTAAAAATAAAACAATGGATGGAAACGTTGAACTACATCAAATATTTCAGCTTCTACATATCAAAAAGATATATGTAGGTTTGAAACACAATCATTTGAGAGAAACACTAAAACATTAAGGACTTAAGGATTAAATGAGCTCATACAAATGAATGAAAAAAATACCCTCTAAATTCTCATAGACAATGGGTAACGAATATGAACAGGGAATGCACATGCAACTGGATAAACATTTGGTAAAATGATCAACTTCACAGAAATCAAATAACTGAGAACTAAAACTACAAGTATATGATATTTTTCTTTCCTATCAATTTAGCAAAGATATATATTGAAATGTTAATGCCCCAACTGATGAAAGTGTGGTAAAATGGGTTCTTTCCTGTATTGCTGGTGGTAGAAATAAAAATTAATGCAATCTTTCTGAGTAGCAACTTTACAATTTTAAGGAGGCCTTAAATGTTCTATTTTCCTGACCTTGTCATTCCACTTTAAGTTACCTATACTAAAGTAGTAATCCAAAATATTCCAAAATACACACAAATATTTTGATATCAACATGCTCAATGTGGCATTTTTTTATGCAAGTGAAAAACTGACTTTGCTTAACATCTAATAATAGAGGTCTGTTTGGGCAAATTCCAAAAATAAAACACTAGGTATCCTTTTTAAAATTATGTCTGTAAATAATGTTTTAAATTTTTTAAAAAATGCCTGTCCTATAAGATTAAGTGTAAAAAGCAGGTGATTCTTAATGCATGAGTAAAAAGACTGGAAGGGAGTATTTCTATAGGTCTTAGGGGTTGTAACTGGAAAGTGGGAATTTTAATCAATTTTATTTTTACTTCTCTATACTTTTATGCATTTTACAAACTTCCTACACTCAGTATTCAATCAGAAAAAGGAGAGAAATAAAAGAAGGGGACAAACCAAAGAGCAAGATAAGGAATTAACCAACTAACTGTGATATGCCCACCCTCCCACAAAAACAAAAATAAAATACTTCTTAAGAAGACCCTACAAATCCACCCTCCAGGTGGTCATCCTTGCTGATGTTTCCAGAGAGGGGTTCACTGCAGTGTTAACGTGGTAAATTGAGAAATCACTAGTTCCTGCCACAAGACTTTATATGGTGCTGGGCTCTCTGCAATAACTTGTACAATAATCTTTTTAACAATCCCCACAATTAAGGGGTTGCCAAACTGGAATTGTTACTTTATTTGAGACAGGTACACGCACATATGCACGCACACACAACACTAGAAATTCAGAACCAACTATCCCCTAGGAGAAAAACAGTGTAATTAGCTCTCCTTCAGATGAGAAGATATTCTTGGAAATCTAAATGTCAACAGACTTTTGTACTTTTCTTTCCCTTCAAAAAATACAGATCATTAGTTGCCAGCAGATATTGGTTAGAAGTCAGGTAGGTGAGACCTTTTCTCAGTGGTATTGTGCTTTGGACCCGAGGACAACAAACTAAATTAGTGGTTAGTAAAACAGAAAGATCCACTCAGCTTTGGAGTTGAATAAGCAATGAAGAAAGTTCTCAAGCTGCACCGTGAGAACCAATCTTTTCAAGCAGAACTTAATTACAAGTGTACCATTATCAAAACATTTATGGAGAATGCTAACCTTACACCCACTGCTGCATTTCTGTTAAGCCGATTTCCTTTAACTGAAATGTCCTCATGACAGAGAGTGAGAGAGAGAGAGCGAGGGGGGTGGGGGCAGTTTATACCGTTTCTGCCCAATATCTTAGAAAGCACCTAGTACTTGTCCAGTGACGGTTTTAAACACAAGAAAAGCATTTTCCAAGGCTATACGGCTAATTAGTGGTACTGGTTTTTCTGGAACCTGGTTGTCAAGCTGGGATTCCACTGTTATTGCCCCACTGCCTGAGCAGCATGGTATCCTTGGTTGCTTTTCCCAAAGGAAAAAACTGAGATATGAATATCAAGATTGTGTCTTTGAATGCAAAGAAAAGAAAATTAAAACAACCAAATAATTCCATTGGGCGGGGGCGGGGAGATCACCTTCAGTGAGGTGAAGGAGTCTCACTGTTGTGGGAAGACATCCTGGGAGATGACACAGACATGGTCCTCACACCAGTTACTGATGGCCAAGCAAGTGAGGAGCTGACACTCACGCAGGGGCAGGAGGGAAAAGGTGCCAAGGAGCCTCGGCCAGATAGAGAACAGGCATCAAGGACAATCATGTGATCTCTGCAAGACAGACAGGAGTGGCTGCAAGGCAAAGAGCAGGTCGGTGCAAACAGTCTGTTCAGCCTGAAGCATTATTTGGAAATAGGGCTGTGGGTCTTTAAAGGAACCCCAGGAGGGAAGTGAACGAGTACCAGTTGGCCTTTTCACAACTGCCTCACACACAAGACACACACACACACACACACACACACACACACACACACTGCTGCACCTCTGAGACTCTGCCTTAGAGCAGGGCTGATACACAAACACACTCTTTGACCTCTCTCTTTGAACGTTCCATTTCTTCTCCTTTACTGCTCTAACTTGACTAGTTTGGGGTTTTTTTTTTTAACTAAAATTATTGATTTATTTTGCATGCTTACATATAACAAATCAATGATTTGAACATGCACAGTCAAAATGCAAGAACTGCATGTCTCACCTAATTCCTTTGGAGAGGGCCTTAAGTCTTAACATTGAGGCTCCTCATGAATATCATGAATCTGAAGTCCAGATCAAAACTACCTCCACCCTCCCCATGAAAGGAGCTAGCCAGTCAGAAATCTCATTACAGATGCCATCAACTTTCACTGGTCCTCACAGAATTCAAGGAATACCAATTCAAGGTGCTTTCTCTGGGCCACGCCTACATTCCCTCCACCCTCACCCAGACTAGGTTCCATACCCTCTTCTGTGTTCCAACCCAGTCTAAACATACCCTTCCTGGGTGCTTTTCATACTCCATGACAATTGTCAGTCTCCCCTAAAGGGACCATAAGCTGTTTGAGGGCAGGGACCTCATCTTTCCTCTTTATATTCTAACACCCAACACTGGGCCTATCACATGTTGTTGAGTAAATAAATCCGTTCACTGACGGGATGAGTACTGAGCACCTGCTTTGTGCTTACACTGTGGTAGGTTGTGGAGACACAGCAGGTCCCCACGGACCTGGTACTCTGTTAAAGGACCTTGCCACTCCAAAGGCTTCTCTGAAGAAATATTTAGCTTGATGGATGAATGTCAGATCGATTTAACACTATGTAAATTATTTCCATTCTGCAGCATTATTTTACTTCAATTTATAATAGACTTAAGGAGAAATACTAAGATTAGGGTTTTCTTAAATAAGCTAACTTTTATAAGAAATGCTACCAGAAAGACAATACAGATAAACTGGTCTGAGACTGGCTACTAATCTTCCATAGCAATACCATATCATATTGCCACAGTAGAATGCACACTGTCACAGTCAGACCTCAGTAATGGAATTTTGAAAGTTTTGAATCTTAGAAACTTGGTGGACCTGTAACTTGATGCTGCACACAGAGAATTCAGTTTCCAGAGAAAATTAATAATACAACGAAGTCTTAAATAGCTCTTCCAAGTTTATAGGTTTTTCACATAGAACATCTGAATTGATAACGAAACCATAGTTACTTCCACCCACCTTTGAGATTTTCACCTGTGATTTTTAGCATTCTCAGTAGGGTGTTTAAAGAAACCAAAGTTTGATGACTCACTGTCCATCAGAAATGAGTGACTTGGCCACGAATGACTCAGGCAAGAAGACTCACTTCAGAGGCAGTTCCAGGTACTGACTGACTCTATTGTTGCACCTTCCCCAAGGATTCCACAAGTGCCAGTTTTAAATATTACATGTTTTTTTTTCTAATGTCAACTCCTGCCATTAAGAACAGAGCTGGGCCCTGGCTGGTGTAGCTCAGCAGATTGAGCACGGGCCTGCGAACCAAAAGATCGAGGTTCGATTCCCAGTCAGGGCACATACCTGGGTTGCAGGACAGTTCCCGGCAGGGGACGCATGAGAGGCAACCACACATTAATGTTTCTCTCCCTCTCTCCTTCCCTTCCCCTCTAAAGATAAATAAATAAAATGTTTTTAAAAATTTTTTAAAAAGAATAGAGCTGGAAAATCTTAACTCAACACTTCTTTTCTCTCACCATGTCCAGATCTTTAGGGGAGAAAAGATGGCTCTTCATTATAAGAGCAGCAGAACATTCCAGTGGAATTGTCAGCTGAGACCCCAGGGCTATAGATACCTGATACGAAAGAGAGTTTTGAGATAAACCTCCTGCAAGAATTTTTCAGTAGCTATCTGAAAACTGGTAGTATGGCTCTTAAAAACCACTGCCACATTGAGAGTATAAGGGAGTGAATTGTTGAAAAAAGAGAATTTGTGGCAAAATTTACATGCACAAAACTGCTGCAGTCCTGCCTCCCACTGCCTTGAGGGAGTTGTGGGGGTCCTTCTCCTTTTATATGAAGTGAGGAAAGAAGACACCCAGTGGCCTGGCACCCACTCCCCATAGAAAGCCCTAAAGCCAGAGCAGGATGGGCATTAGATCCTGCATCGAGATAAAGAGACTGGGAGGGAAGGGGAGGTAGTTGCTCCTGGGGCCTGAGCTCCAGAGTGTACCAGAGCAAAAGATGCTGGGGCATTTTTAACACCACTGTGGTGCTCTCAGGAGAAAGCCAGCCGGAAACCATTTAAAGTCCTGCCCTGAAAGAACCCCATAGAGGAATGAAGGACAGCAGAAGACCAGGGTCTGTGTGGAGCAAACCCCTGAAAAACCAGAGAGAGACCTGGCCGAGCTGTGGGAAACACTTCTTCCACGTAACAGGAAATGTGGCCAAACGTTCCCAGGGGGTACCTCCAAAGAACCTGAGAAGAGTCCCAAGAGAAATAAAGTCAGCTTTAAACAGCTGCCAGACCTAGAGTTCTAAAGCCATTTTCCAACTGTACTAGTAAAATAAAAATACTCCTGTAGTGCCATGCCAAACCATAGTGAAGCCTGAGGTCACAGGAAAAATCTGCGCCTCTCTAATACACTTTTCAAAATATTCTCCCACATGTTGAACCAAGTGGGAAAGTTAATAAAGGCTCTGCAATCGAAAAACATGGTTACATATGAAGTCCTGGGTTGCCCAATCTGTTCTCACACCATTATAAACCCTCACAGACACACCCATCCAGGGACACGATGACCCAGTGGCCCTGGAACAGGCTGATTAGAAACCCTGTTCCCATTGCACAATAACTGAAGGTCATAAAACAAACAAAAAAAGACAGCCTGTCTTTATTTACATTTCTGCCATGCTGCTCATCCTGGAGTTTTTGCATGAGGCTTTTAAAAATATCTCATTAATATTATCTTGATTACTGAGCCCCTTTAAACTTTGCACCTGAGGTAAGTGCCTTCCTGCCAATCCTGCCTTCCAGCTCTGTTTTTCCTACTTTTTCACCGCCTTCGACCTTGGAGAACCCAGAACCTTGGTAGCAAGGGAGGGGTAGAAGTACATGACGAAGGCTTTCCCTTTACAGATGGTCTTAGCTGGAGGAGAGAGAGAGTGAGGGCAAAAATAAAGATGAGTCTGATTACATTCCCATGAGATTTGCTTGTTCACTGTATTGGTCACATGATGCTAAACAGCAGCTCCAAAACAAACACACAAATGCCTGGCATTTGGGAACTTCACTGGGGGTAAATAGAGAAGACCTTGAGATTTGAGGTCAAAGGCCAGATTTCTACTGGATTCTCTACATGTGATCCTGGGAAAAATACCCTGGTAGCCTCAGTACCTCACCTATAAATTCAGTGACTATGATTGAATATGTTCGGAAGACATGATTAGATCTTTGGGGGAGACACAAGCAAACAGCCAATTGTCATATCAATAAGTCTCAGGGTAGAGACATCTGCAGGGTGTTACCACAATGGGGCCCAAAGGGACAGCAACGACCCCAACTAGGGAGCTTAGGAAGGTGACAGATGAGCTAAGTTGGGTAGGAATAACAGGGCTCAGTCATCTGAAGCTGCAGGAAAAGATTGCCTCGGCTACAGGAACTGCCTATGTAAAAGCATGGAAGAGACCAGAATCTAAACTAGCCAAACTCAAAGAGAGAATAGAATGATGGTTGCCAGAGGCTAGATGGAGGGGGAAAGGGGAGATGGGGGGCAAAGGGTACCAAGTTTCAGTAATGAAAGATGACTAAGTTATAGAGACCTAATAATGTACAGCAATGTGACTATAGTTAAAAATAGTGTATTGTAGCCCTGGCTGGTGTAGCTCAGTGGATTGAGCATGGGCCTGTGAACCAAAGGATCGCGGTTCAATTCCCAGTCAGGGCACATGCCTGGGTTGCAGGCCAGTTCCCAGCAGGGGATGCACGAGAGGCAACCACACATTGATATTTCTCTCCCTCTCTCCTTCCCTTCCCCTCTAAAGATAAAATAAATAAAATCTTTAAAAAAGAGAAAGAAATGCTTTATTAAAAAAATAGTGTATTGTATACTTGAAATTTGCTAAGAGGGGAGATCTTAAGAATTCTCACCACAAAAACAAAAACAAAGAAAGAACAGGAGAATGGTATCTGTGAAATGATTGCTTGACTATGATAATTATTTCACAATGTATACATATATCAACTTATCAAGTTGTATACCTTAAATATACACAATTTTTATTCATCAATTACACCTCAATAAATATGGGGTGGGAGGAAAGCATAAAGGAGCCACAGTAACTTCACTGGTTTAACATATAGATTCAATGAAACACTCTAGTTAAATCTTGTATATGCAGAAAAGCACTATAGAATGTCATCCCCCTTGTCACCACTGTCCTGTCATTATAAATTTGCTGGCCAAGACCCAGGCTGCTAAGGGCATTGGTCCTGATTATCCTCTGCACCCCAGCCTGTTGTGCCCTTCATATTGTAGATTTTGTGAATGGTAGCCCCTGAAATTGTGCAGCCAAAGACAGTGGCCCTGCCAACCTTTATTTTAAGGATAATCAGTAAGTCTTAAAAGCTTCCCATGTCTTTAAAAACATGGTGAAATACACAGGCTTATATATCTCTTAGGAGAATAATCTTAGAGTCCTCTTGATCTTGATGTTCCCAGTAAAAAACTTACATGCCGTGTGGGTGAGAAACTATAACTGACATGAAGAACCTGGATTGGGCTTCCTCCTGTGAAGGCTCTTTGGGTAGTGCAGAACCCGCCCGTCCTACCCAGGGTCCACCTGAGCACCTGTAAAACAGGCTGCCACAGCACATGCGTGTGGCCTGCCCAAGGGTGATTGCCAAGCCAGAGAGCACACCGATATAGTCTAGAATGTCTGGCATTGCTTTCATCTGATCACTTACCAACCAAATACAACTGTCCAGAAATGAGACAGGGCCATAGAAAAATATGCAGTCCAGTTTCTGGGTCAGCATCATGGAATCTTGCATTAGGTGGAAATAATTGTTCTTCCTTGGTTATCATGTTAGCCCACACAGTGATATATTACATAAAATTTTAAAATAATAATTATTAAAACTATAGAGATGGAAAATTCTTTCAATGTAACATAAAACATCTTAAAGTAAACAAAATGTTAGATCCACCATGATTATAATTGGATAAAAATAAGTATATACCTGGATAAGGTCTAAAAGGAATATCAAACTAAAAATTATTATCTCAGGATGCTAATGAGTATGAGTTTCTTTTGGAAGTGATGAAAATGTTAGATTTAGATTAGATCTAAAATTAGATCTAACAAAATTAGATTGTGGTGATGGTTGCGTGACTCTGAATATATTAAAAACCACTGAATTGTACACTTTAAACAGTGAATTTTACGGTATGTGGACTATATCTCAATAAAGCTTTCGTTTTACTCTTTGAAAACTATTTGCATACAAAAAAATTTTATCAGGATAGTAAGATTATGGGTCTTCAATGTCTCAACCCTCCCAACTGTATCCCTTTAAACAAAAAGAGGTTTTTTTGGACATCAGATGCAAGGGATGAATGGAGGGAGTAAAGAGTCTGGGGCAATGCTAACAGGAATAGTACATGAAAAACAAAGAGCAAGTCACTCCTCTTGTCTCCAGGTTTCCAGTCCACTTCTAGCATCGCTTGTTGGCAAAGCCTAACAGGGAGCCAGCTAACAAAGGGGAAATGTAGTTTGCAAAGTCTCAGGCCCAACATCTCAGAGCAGAGAAGAAAGGAGTAGACTGAGTTAAAGACAGTAACTTAAAAATCAGTACAAATGCTCTTCAGAAGAAGAAGGGAGGACTTTTGGGGGAAGCCATAGAATCAATCAATAATGGAAAGCCCAGAAATTAATCAAAATTAATTCAAAGTTGGTAAATTTGAATAACTACTAATGGTAACTTAAAAATAAGTAATTTCTGTTTCAATTTAAATTGATAATCCAAACAACTACAAGGTTTAAAAGAGAACTGTGTTGACTACAAAACAAAAACAAAAAATAAGCAATGCAAAGCATGGTGACAGCCTGTGGCTATGGAAGCCTGAAGCAATCTCTGGGCCAACCAGATTGACTCATAAAGGACATTTTCTGCAGAGGCAGGGAGTCCTCATTGTGTAATTCAGTAATTGTCTGGAAGGATTGGATAATTTCTTTTTTTAAAAAATATATTTCATTGATTATGCTATTATAGTTGTCCCATTTCTCCCCCATCATTCCCCTCAACCCTGCAAACCCCCTCCAACCCACATTCACCCCCTTTAGTTCACATCTGTGTGTCATAAGTTCTTTAGCTTCTACTTTTCCCATACTATTCTTGCCCTCCCCCTCTCGATTTTCTACCCACCGTCTTATGCTACTTATTCTCTGTACCTTTTCTCCCTCTCTCCTCCTCACACTCCCCTGTTGCTAACTCTCCACATGATCTCCATTTCTGTGTTTCTGTTCCTGTTATAGTGGTTTCCTTAGTTTGCTTTTGTTTTAGGTGTGGTTGCTAATGTCTGTGAGTTTGCTGTCTTTTTACTGTCCTATTTTTTATCTTCTTTTTCTTAGATAAGTCCCTTTAACATTTCATAGAATAAGGGCTTGGTAATGATAAACTCCTTTAACTTGCCCTTATCTGAGAAGCACTTTATCTTCCCTTCCATTCTAAAGGACAGCTTTGCTGGATAGAGCAATCTTGGATGTAGGTCCTTGACTTTCATGACTTGGAATACTTCTTTCCAGCCCCTTCTTGCCTGGAAGGTCTCTTTTGAGAAATCCACCGACAGTCTGATGGGAACTCCTTTGTAGGTGACTGTGCCCTTATCCCTTGCTGCTTCTAGAATTCTCTCCTTCATTTCAATCTTGACTAATGTAATTATGATGTGCCTTGGTGTGTTCCTCCTTGGGTCCAACTTCTTTGGGACTCTCTGAGCTTCCTAGACTTCCTGGAAGTCTATTTCCTTTGCCAGATTGGGGAAGTTCTCTTTTATTATTTGTTCAAATAAGTAGTTTTCCACTTGTTGCTCTTCCTCTTCCCCTTCTGGTACCCCTATAATTCAGATGTTGGGATATTTAAAGATGTCCTGGAGGTTTCCTAAGCCTCTCCTCATTTTTTTGAATTCTTGTTTCTTCCTTGTTTTCTGTTTGGTCTTTCTTCCTTCTGGTCCACTCCATTGATTTGTGTCCCAGTTTTCCTCCCATCTCTATTGATTCCCTGTGTGTTTTCCTTCATTTCACTTATTGTAGCCTTCATTTGTTCATCTAATTTGCGACCAAAATCAACCAATTCTGTGAGAATCCTGATCATCAGTGCTTTGAACTGTGCATCTGATAGGTTGGCTATCTCTTGATCACTTAGATGAATTGGCTCTGGGGCTTTGATCTGTTCTCCCGTTTGAGACATTTTTGGGGGGTGGGTCTGGTCATGGCTGTTATGTGGTGAGGGGCGGAGCCTTAAGTGTTCCCCAGGGCAGGGCAGCTCAGTTGCTGGGTTGTGATGCTGTATGTGGGTGCAAGGTCCGAGAGGAAACAATGGCGCTTGCTCCGCTCTCTCTCGGATTCCAGTTCCTTCCACCGCTTCCCCTTTGCCTGGATTATCTGTGCGCAAATGTGTGACTGCCTGGTCAGCCAGCCTTCTTGCACAGTCTCACTGGGTCTGCCCGTTGCCATCCATGCCTGGGGTCGGCTAGCTGCCGCCTGTGCTCCTAGGTTCTGCCAGCTGCTCCCTGCACACCAGGGTCTGCCAATCTCCACTTTTTCCTGCCGCAACTCCGCCCTCCACTACTGGTCTGGATGAATGGTTGTCAGACTTCCATACAGTTCAATTGTTCTATCAGTTCTGATTGTTTTCTTGTTTCTAAATCTTTGTTGTCCTTAATTTTGGTTGTGCAAGAGGCACAATGTGTCCACCTACGCCTCCATCTTGGCCAGAAGTCGAGATTGGATAATTTCTAAAGATCAATAACCACTGTCATTTCCCACTCTCCACTTTCTCTGAGTGGAAATTTTTATTGCAATTATGCTGGTCTTCCCCACCATTGTATATTAGCTGTCCTGGACACTACAAATGTGTCTTTAAGCTTATGGGTTGCAGGACCACAAGAAGCCAAGTTCATACCTGGTGGAGAGGGTAGTACTCAGCTAGAACTCAGGATGTCATACTGGACACTGTTCATGGATGATACTTGTGGCTGCCTTACTTAGGGAAGGCAGACTCACTCTGTAAATGGAAGGAGGGTGTGCACTGAAAGACGTGAGGTGACAGTGGGAGGTGGTCTGACCCATTGTCACATCCCTTATCTCTTGCCTGCTGTACTAAAGAGGCTGTAAAACCCTTTCTGGTCTTCCTTAATGCTACAGGAGGCCATTGTTGGGGTGGAAACATAATTTTCCCTCTACCCTTCTGGGCTCTCCTAGAAGCCTCCCTGTAACAACAACAACAACAACAACAACAACAACAACAACAAAAAGCTTAACAGAAAAAAAGTAAATTTAATTATGTACACAGGTATGAGAGCCCCGCACAACTATAAGACTCAAAGAAGTGCCCAGAGCTGGAAGCTTTTATGCCTTTTAGAAAAGCAAAACAATAAAATGTCAATAAAACAAAGAGGTGAGGGTAGGGTTACGAAAAGGTGAGGAAGTAACAAGGCTTGTTTATACCACCTTCTTGGTCCTAATTCCTTGTCTCTGTGATAAGGATACCTTGTACCCTCTTGGTATAGGGAGGGTACTTTAACATGAGAGATTTATCTCCTGTTTCAGGGAGACAAAGGAGGGTCAGAGTGTCCTTCTTGTACCAGCTCTTTCTCAAGTACCTTTAATTCAAAATAATATGCCCAAGTGTGTGATATTTAGGGTGACATATTCTGAACTCTTATACTGTGTAACTGATATTTGACTGAAATATAATTGAAATCTACTGGAAACTTGAGGAAATGGCAAGAGAACTTAAGAGTTAAAGATTTTAGCCTTAGCTGATAGGTTTAAGTGACTAATGCACGTGGAAAGCTATTATTCCAGGAACTGGAATGCAGGACCTATGTGACTCCAGGAGGTTGACTAGTAATTCAACCTTTGTGCCCCAGGGGGTCTGCAAGACTTGGAGATGGAATCTCAGCTGTCAATCAAGAGAGGAAGTACTAGGAGAATTGCCCCCGGACTTCGGCTCTTATCCTGATTAACCTTTTTACCAAACCCCTTACCTGTGCTTTCCTCTCCCTATGAAAAGGTTGGCTTGAAATGAAATTTAAGATGGTTTTGGAGGGTGTAGAACCTGCTGTCTTCTCATATTGCCAGCATCTAAATAAAGTGCTCACAAAGATTCAATCCTTGCCTCTACTTAATGATTCTGGTAGTGACAAGCAGCATGAATGCCAACTTTTCTGCTTCCATATTCTGGGGACTCTAGTGGGATACCTTCTTGATACCTGCTTCCTGCTTTTCTTTTCCCCACAAGAACCCAGGCATGAAGCTGGAGGTAGAGTAGTCATCTCCCAACCATACTCAACAAGATAAGGATAAAAGGCCAACATGCTAGCAATGATGGGGAAGGAAGGGAGAGATGGAAACAAAAAAAAGAAAAGAAAGGGCAAGTTAAGCTTTCATCCTAATTGGTATTATTAAGTAGCTGTACCCACCAGGATAAATTGCCTTTGAACTTGTTATAGGAAAACACAACAACAATAAATCTACATGTTTAAACTTAGTAAATCTATATGTTTCACACTAATAACCAGGAAAATGTACATTAAAATAGTGAGATACCTTTTTATGCTCATCAGAGGGGCAGAAATTTTAACATCAGACCATATGAAGTGTTGGCAAGGTAGTGGACATACACGAATTTTTATACATTGCTGGTGAAGGGTAAATTGTTGCAACCACTTTGGAGAGCAACTTTGTAAAAACTAGTGTAATTAAAGATAAACATAACAATTCTATTTCTAAATACCCATATTTTACTGTGTATATTGCACACCCTTTTTCAATGCGTACCCATGTTTTCAGCCCAAACTTTCAGGAAAAAATCTTTTAATTTTTTAATTTGATTTTTTTGCTTATTTATAAGTACATATTTGTTTTTTGTATTATAAAGAAATTTTAATATTTGTTTTTGAACATATTATGGTACAAGAAATTTTATGTTAATAAATAATTACAAAACACAAGAACAGATATACGGTATTTTAGGTACTACCCATGTATAAAGTGATCCTTATTTTTCCCTCAAATATTTGGGCAAAAAAGTGTGTATTATACATAGCAAAATATGATAAATCCTAGATCCTTGCTATTTAATGTATAGTCTTTGGACTCCAAGAATCTCTTGCATTTCTGCACAAGGAGATGTGACAAATATATTTATTACAGAAGAAAAAAGGGAGAGGGGACACTTAAATGCCTGTCAACAAAAGGATAGATAAATATTGTTATATTCATATGACAGTTAAAATATACAAACTGGAGCTTCATAAATCAACCTGTGCGAATCTCAAAAAGCAAGTTACAGCCCTGGCTGGTGTAGCTCAGTGGATTGAGCACGGGCTGTGAACCAAAGGGTCGCAGTTCGATTCCCAGTCAGGGCACATGCCTGGGTTGCAGGCCAGGTCCCCAGTGGAGGCCCTGTGAGAGGCAACCACACATTGATGTTTCTCTCCCTCACTTTCTCCTTCCCTTCCCCTCTCTCTAAAAATAAAGAAATAAAATATTTTTTTAAAAAAAGCAAGTTACAGAGTAACAAGTACATTATAATATTATTTATATAAATTTTTAAAACTGCAAAATAATTCTATAAATTGTATGGATATTTATATATATGAAATACAACCATAAAAATGTGTGAGAATAATAAACATAAAATTCCAGATAATGATTACCTCTAAAAATGAGGAAGGGTAACAGACTAGTGGGTTCTACCTGTCTTTTTTTTTTCCAATGTAAATTGAAAGCAAAAAGGTAAAATGGCAATATTCAATAAAGCTTGGTGCCCTGGTGATTTATTATTTTCTCCGTGTTGGTAGTATTTCACAATTTCAAAAGGAAAGAAAGGAAAAGAAAGATATTCAAGGCAAATACTAGAGCAAGGGCAAGGTATTCTCAAAAAGAAAACAGACACAGAGATTATCAGATGGAAACATATTGATTGGGAAAAGCACAATCATAGGCTTCAAATGCTGCCTAAGTGCTACAAACTGTCTGCCTGCCAGTTAATTAACCCAGCCTCCTTCTGTGATTTGCCTGATCAGAAAGAAGAAAGGCCTTTTGATGCTGAACTTATTTGAGCCCTGAAGTACTTGAGGCATGAACATGCCCAAGGGAAGTTTTTAGATGCAATTCTTCATTCAACAAACTTAATAATGACTAGCTTCTTAATTTGTAACAATCTAGTTTTGATTAGTACCTACTTAATTTCAATAGAAAACTTTGCTCTTCTAAGCTCCATACCCTTCCTGCTCCTTTGAACCAGTCATAAAAAATATATTATATGTGATTAACACATTTCTAATTATTGCTTTATGCCCATCTTTTAAATCAGATAGGAGAAATAAAGAATTACAAACAAAAATACATTTACATTGTCTTTTATATTTACCTATGCAATGATCTATACCAGTGTACTTTGTTTCTTCATGTGGATTTGAGTTACTGTCTAATGTCCTTTTACTTCATCCTGAAGAACTCCCTTTAGTGTTTCTTGTAGGGCAGCTCTGCTAGCAACAAATTCTCTCTATTTTCATTTATCTAAAGATGTTATTTCTTCATCTTTGAAAAAATATGTATATGAGTTCTGTCCACAAAGTATCCAGCCATGTAATATGAAAAGTAGAGACCTTTATTGAAAAAGATACAAGATACAAGAAACATTGTACATAGGACAATGATGCCTCTGTCCCCTTCAAAGTAGGCACCTTGGGACCTCACTCAGTTCTCCCAGTCACCATCAGCTGCCCCATTGTATTTTCCTGAATTTCATTGACAATCTGAAATCTCTTCCCTTTCAAAAGTGATTTTAGTTTTGGGAAAAGCCAGAAGTTGCAGGGTGCGAAATCTGAGCTGTAGGGAAGCTGAGACACCTGGGTGATTTGATGTTTTGCCAAAAAACTCTACACAAGACGTGACACATGAACAGGTGTGTTGTCATGAGGAAGCTTCCAACCACCAGTTGCCCAAAGTTGTGGCCTTCTGAATCATCCAAATAGTTTCTACAAAGAAATGTTCAAGGTTAATGCAAAATCTGATGCACATTTGTTACTCTACTTACTCGGTCATTTTGAATGCGACAGTCACACAGCACACATGCTTACTTCGTGGTGTCTACCACCCCCACTGACTAGTATAGTGAAGTCGTCACTGTTCACGCATGCACATTCCACTCTCCTTGGCTGCCAGGTTACATCAATGTCGTGTGAACCATTCTTGTTATATTAACAATGGCTGAACTTTTTCCAGACAGACTTCGTATATTCTATACTTTCTTGGGTGACAATATTTTTCTTTCAGCATTTTGAATATATGATCTCTATGCCTTCTAGCCTCCATGGCTTTTGATTAAAAATCAGATTATAATCTTACTGAAGATCACTTGTATATGATAAGTCACTTCTCTCTCGCTGCTTTCAAGATTGTCTTTGTTTTTTGACAGTTTCTTATGATGGGTCTATCTCTGACTCTCTTTTACTTTATCCCACTTGGAGCATCTTGAGCTTCCAGGATGTGTGAATTCGTTTATTTCATAAAATTTGAGAAGATTTTGGGCATTATTTTTCCAAATAATTTTTCTTCCCTTTCTCTGACTCTTCTCCTTCTGAAATTCACGTTATGGATATGTTGGCACACTTGATGATGTCCTACAGGTCTCTGGTGCCCTGTTCAGTGTTCTCTTTCTTTCTCATTTGCACACTGGGTAATCTCAACTGAGGCTATCTTTAATTTTCGCGAATTCTTTCTTCTGTGTGTTTTAACTGGCTGTTGAGCTCTACAAGTGAAATTTTCACTTCTGTTAGTATACTTCTCAATTCCAACACATGTTTCTTTTTTATAACTTCTATTGCTTTATTGATATTCTGTATTTTATGAGACATTATTCTTTCTCTTAGGCATTTAGTCATGGTTTCCTTTAGTTATTTGAACGTATTTAAATTAGCTGACTTAAAATCTTTATGTAGTAAGTTCAACATCTGAGCCTCCTCGGAGACAGTTTCTTTTGAGTGCTCTTTTCCCTGTGTGTGAGCCACACTTTCGTGTTTCTTCATACATCTCATATTTTTTGTTGGAAACTGGACATTGGAATAATAAAATGTGGTAATGCTGGAATTAAGATTCTGCCCCCTATCCAGGGCTCATTGGGTTTTTTGGTGTTTAGTAACTTTTCTGAACTACTGATTAGGTTAATATCAAACAAAATAGATATTAAGGAATAAAAGTTCAAAAGTATTACTAAGGATAGAAATTTCACAAGACTTTCTTCTCTCAGCTTCCATGACACAACGCTCTTGTAGTTTTCTACTGCTTCTCTGCCAGCTCTCACTCACTGCCTTTCACGACTCCTGTTCAATTCCATGACCTCTAAAAGTTAAAGTTCTCCAGGCCTCAGAAACTGACTCTCGTCTTAACCATCTTCACTCTCTCCTTAGTCACACAGATCCAAGACTTTTCTAGAAACTGTCAGACCCTTTTGCAAAAGGGTTGTTCCATTTTACACTCTAATCAACAGCATGTGAGAATTCAACTTCTGGTTGTTCACATCTTTGCTGAGAGTTGGTGCTGTTGTTTTTAACATGAGCAACTTTGGTGGGAGTATAGTAGTATCTCACTGTGGCCTTAACTTACATTTCCTTGATGACTAGTGATGTTGAAGACTTTTTTGGTATACTTATTAATCACGTTCTTGTTACATGTTCAAATATTTTTCCCATTTAAATAATTAAAGATTTTAATTTTTATTATGATGCTGTAGTTCTTTATTTCCTGAGTACTAGTTCTTTGTCCAAAAATAATTTTGTGACTATATTCTCGCAGCCTGTGGCTTGCTTATTCATTTTCTTACAGGTTTTTTTGATGAGAAGTCTAATCTACCATCTATTCTTTCTTTTCCAGCTTTATTGATATATGATTGACAAATAAAAATTATATATTTAAGGTGTACAAGATGATGTTTTCATATATGTATACATTGTGAAATGATTACCACAAAAAACTAATTAATATATCCATCACCTTACATAATTACTTGTGTGTGTGTGTGTGTGTGTGTGTGTGTGCAGGTGTGTATATGGTGAGAACACCTGAGATCTCTCTTAGTGAATTTTAAGTATAAAACACATTGTTATTAATTATAGTCATCATGTTATATAGTAGGTCTCCAAAACATTTATCTTATCGTATAACTAAAAGTTATATGATAATTTGATCAATACCTCCCCTTTTCCGATCTATTATTTTATGACTATATAGGCCTGTATTCCAGGGACCTTTGTTTATCAATAAGTCACGAAGATATTCTCCTATCTTTTCATGTTCATAAGTTTTTTAATATGAAATATTTTTTAATAGTTGAAATAATTCTTAAGGATTCATTTTATTTATGAGATAGTTAAGGTTCATTTTTTAAAATCCACATTGATATCCAGTTGTTCTAGCATAATTTGTTGAAAGGACTTTCCATTTCTCATCAGATTGCTTTAGCATCATTGTTGAACACTAAATAATTGTATAACTGTGTGTGTGTTTCCTAGATCTCTCTTCAGGTCTATTTATCTGTTGATTATTTGTTGATTCTTCTACCTGTACTATGCCACCTTGATTATTGAATATTTATAGTAAATATTGAAGTCAGATAATGTTAGCCTTGCAACTTTTTTCTTCCTTTACAAAATTGCTTTAAATATTCTAAGCCCTTTTTGCTTCTGCACAATTTTTTAATGAGACATTCAATTAAAGGAAACAAAAGCCTAGTGGGATTATGATTGAAATCGCATTGACTTTAGAGATGTAATTGGAGGGAATTTGATATCTTAATAATATTAAATTGGCCAATCCATGTGTTTAGCAAAAACCCAGTCCTCATCCTGTGTTGTCTTTCCTTTACTCTCACACTACCACCACACTCAAAACAATTCTGACTCCAGATGGGTGGGTTTCTTCCCACACCAAGCAATTCTTTGTGACACCAGCTGGATAACTCTATTCTGACACTATCTGCCAGCAAACAACATTAGATCCCACAGGTTAAGAGTTCAGTCCCATCAGCCTGCCCCCAAACTCAGATACTAATTGTAGAAGGTGCTCAGGTTACCCACAACTTCTGTATTACTTGGCTATAATCAGAGTTTCCCATGACCTCCACCCTGTTAGATTTGATTATTTGCTTAGAACAGCTCACAGAACTCAGGGAAACAAACATACATCTGTTTATTGTATAATAAAGGATACAGATGAATAGCCAGATGAAACTTTAGGGCAAGGTTTGGGGGAGTCCCAGGCACAGGAGCTTGGAGTTTGGGGTGCATCACCCTTCTAGTATGTGGTTGTGTTCACCAACCTAAAAGCTCTCTGAACCCCATACTATTGGGATTTTTATGGAGGCTGCATCACATAGGTATAATCAACTATGAATTCCATTTCCAGTCCCCCTCTTTGTTCAGAGAATGGGTGGGGCTGAAAAATCCAACCTTCTAATCAAGACTTGGTCTTTTGGTGACCAGCCCCCATCCAGAAGTCATCCAGGAGTTCACCCAGAGTCACCTCATTAGGACAAAAGACATGTCTACCGCCCAGGAAATTCCAAGGGATTTAGGAGTCCTGTGGGGAATCAGGGTCAAAGACCAACTACTAGAACAAAAATGCTCCTAGCACTCTCAACACTTAGGAAATTACAAGAGTTTTAGGAGCTCTGTTGGGAGCTAGCATCAAAGACTAAATATTAGAACAAAAATTCTTCTAGCACTCCTATTTACAAGTGTTTCAAGAGCTCTTTGTCAGGAACCCAGGGCAAAGACATGTATATATATTTCTTATTATCTCAAACCATGAATATGGTATGTTTTATCATTTATTTGGATCTTATACAATTTCTCTCAGCAATGTTTTATAATTTTCAGTGTAGAGGTTTCAAATATTAGGTGGAGTGTTTTTAAAAATTTCATTTTCTATTTCCTGTTGTATATGAGTATACAACTGCTTTTTGTAGACAACTTTATATCCTGACACCATGCTAAATTCACTTACTAGTTTTAATGGCTGCTTTCTGGAATCCATAGAATTTTTTCACATTTGATCATATTACCTGTAAATAGAGACACAGACTCAACACTTATATCCCATCAATATTATTTTTTTTACAGAGTGCTCTGTTTTCTATTCACAGAAAACTAAAAGTCCAGTTCTAGATGTTTCTCTTGAATATTTCATATGTTTTATTAGTAATCAGAACCCTATAAAAAGTGGCTCCACCTAGTCCTCAGACTCAGATCCATCTTCATCTTGACTAATCTGGAAGTGTCCAAGTTCATAAATCTCCTTGTTCGATGCAACCATGCAAAGCCAGTTGTGAAGACTTCTTAAGGTATTTTTTGGTAAGACATTTCAAATATCTTTTAGAGAACTGTTTCTCAGAAACAACCGTGATGTTATTCTTGAAGTGTCAATGTGAATCACATTCCCAAGATTTCCAGTTTTTCCATTGACTTTAACCTTTTCCTGCAGAAACTGTTGAAAATTTGTGGAATCAAAAATTCCATCTTCTACTGGAGCTCAGTAAGGTCCAAACCAAACTTCCAGGTTGTCTTCTTAGGCTTCTTGACTTTCGGTGCCATTTTGCAGGTCGTCCAAGAGATCAGAGCCCATCAATATTCTGACCTCTGTTAAATTTATATCTCTACTGTGACCTCTTTCCTCGGCTCCAGACTTGTACAGATAACAAATTCTTGACATTTTCCCCATGCCTTTTAAATTTTTCAATGTTTTTAAATAAAATTTACAAAATACAACACTGACCACTTTAAAGTGTACAATTCGGTGGTTTGTAGTATTGTCAGACAGTTAGGTGATCATAACCATCATCCTACTTCAGGACATTTTTGTCACCCTCAAAAGATGCTGCCTGCTAGCAGTCATCCTCTTCTCCCCTCCACCCCTGGCAACCTCTGATCTGCTTTGTATCTCTGTGTATTTGCCTATTCTGGACATTTTACATAAATGAAATCATTTCAATATGTAGCCTTTTGTGTTGGACTTCTCTCTCTTAATGTAATGTTTTCTAGGTCCATCCATGTTGTAACATGTATCAGTACCTTGTTCCCTTTAATGGCTGAATAATATCCCACTGTATGCATACTTAACATTTTGTTTCTCTATTCATCAGTTGATAAATGTGTGTGTTGTCTTTTGGCTATTTTAATGTCAATAATACCACTAGTAACATTCATGTACAAATTTTCATGTAAACATATATTTTCAATTCTCTTGGCTATATACCTAGGAGTAGAATTGCTGGATCATATGGGAACTCTTTTGAACTATTTTAGGAAGGGCCAAATTCTTTTCCCAAAAGCCCACACCATTTCACATTCCCACCAGCAATGTATGAGGGTTGCATTTTCTCTACATTCTTGCCAACTATTTTCTTTTCTTTTTTATGGCCATCCTGGTGGGAGTGACTTAGTATGTCATGGTCATTTTAACTTGCATTTTCCTAATGGCTAATGATATTGAGCATCTTTTCATGTTTATTGATCATTTGTTTATCTTTTCTGGAAAAATATTCAAATCCTTTAGTCATTTTTAATAGGATTGTTTTTTCCTTTATTGTTGAATTGTATGAGTTATTTATACAGGGTGGGGGAAAAGTAGGTTTACAGGTGTGAGTACATGAAACACAGTTTATCCCTACATTATTTATTATTATATTATTTTCCATATGAACAACTGTAAACATACTATACCCTGTATACTTTGTATACTATACACTTGCCAGTTATACAATTTGCAAATGTTTTCTCCCATTAAGTTATTCTTTCACTTCTTTGGTAGTGTCCTTTGACAAATAAATGCTTTTAATTTTGATAAAGTTCAATTATCTATTTTTTCTTTTGTTTTTTGTGCTTTTGATATCATACTTAAGAAACTATTGCAGAATCCAAGATCATAAAGACTTATTCCTATGATTCATTCTAAGAGATTTATAGTTTTGGTTCTCACATTTAGATCTGTGAAACATTTTGAGTTGATTTTTGTATACGGTGTTAGGTAGGGTACTCCTTTATGCTTTCGGATGTAGATATCCAGTTGTCTCAGCACCATTTGATGAAAAGATCATTCTTTCCCTAATGAAAAGTCTTGATACCTTTGTCCAAAATCAATTGACCACAGATGTATGGGTTTCCCCCAGGCTTTTAATAGGCCAACTGTTCAAAGAAGAACTCCTGGTTTCCACACCACCCCTCCCTCTGCCCCAATAATAAGTATGTATAGATTTGGTTCATTAGATGATATAAATATCATAAAGCTAATACTCATTTTAGCACAAGCAAGCATGGGGGGGAAAAAGACCATGAGAAACTACACCAGAGAATAGGATGGAAGATAAGATGAGATTGGAGACAAAAGCAAGTCTGATTTATATAGAGCCTTTTAGGCCAAGGTATGTAATTTTTATTCTAAATGCATTAGGAAGCCATTACATAGTTTTGAAGAGGAAAGTGAGATAAAATAATTTACATTTTTAGAGGATCATCTGGCTGCCAGGTGAGTTCTGGAGCAAAAGTGGCAAGAATGGAAGTAGGATAACCTTTAGAATGTTACTAAAACTGGTATACAAATAATTATACTATGAGGCAGAATTCATTGAGTGCTATGACTAGGATAAAAGTAAAAGCATGAAATTGAAAAAAAGAATGTTATTGATATCTAGGTAAGAGATGACAGTTGTTTAGACAGTACAGTAGAAGTGACAAAGAGGAGGAGTTCCAGGATATGTTTTGGGGGTAAAGATTTAGAGGTAGAGATAGTGGTTAGTGGAGAGGGAAACAGAAATCAAGGATGGTTTCTAAGTTTATAGCTTGAGTAACTGGATGGATGATTACTCAATTACCCTGCATTCGCTGGGATGTGTCAGACTGGAAGAGGAGAGGAACCAGTTGGAGGCATTGGGTGAGTTTACTGGGATTTCACGTAGAGAGCAGGCCTAGACCCCAAGCTCCACTGGGCAGCCATCATAGTTGTAATCGAGTTGAATGTGCTCAGATGTGTCTTGTGCATTGATAAAAAAGATACATAATTCTCACACTGAGAAGGTAAACAAAAGTGACTTCAAGGGTGAGAGAAAGGCTTCTGGGGTTGTGAGGAGAGGAGAGGTAGAGAAAAAGGGGAGGGACAAGGAGGATGTATCAGAGGTAGAGAAGGTAGTACAGGTATGTGTACATCTGTGGAAAGGATTATGTACTCTTCTGCATTAGGGATGCTGAGAAAGCCCACTGGTACATTGCATAGTCAAGCTACTTTTCAAAAACAAGTATTTTTGAATATAAAGGGACACCAAATTTTTCCCACTTATCTACAGGGACCTGAGAAATACTAGAGGTATTCTGACCAATGGCATAAAGTGATATTGGGCAAGATACTTATAATGCATATAAACAGGGTTGTTGGAAAGATTAAATAATATTATTATCATTTATTTTACTGCCTGGCATATAGTAATCCATTAATAAAATATAATAATTATTATTAAATGTGAAACATAAAAGATCAGAATTAACAAAAATTGGTGATGGTGATAGCAATATGTTAATAGGTACATTTAATTAATTTGAAGCTCTGTTTTCTCAGTTCCTTCTCTATAAAATTAGTGCTTTCTACATAAAAATATAATTTTGCCTTACTGTATGTGTATGTGATTTTTTCTTATGTTTTCAACTCTGTTTCATAAGATTGCAGTAATGAAGACTGACAGATTCCTTAATGACTAGCAGCTTATGCTGTTATTTATAATAAAACTGTAACTAGTTAAATGAAATGGTATTATTTTAATTAGTCACACTTTAAATATTAGTATTCTGGACATGATTATTTTTATGAATTGTCATGCAAAACACTTTTTAATACTCTTAAGTTAACAAAGAAAATGAAAAAAAAAAAAAAACGAAGACACCAAATAACCATTGCCTACATGTGAATTACTCCTGGTTTCCATTTCCTCCACATTCTTTTTCCTTTTTGGTCACAAATGTTTTCAACCTTATTAGAAATTTTTGAGATTTCTTATTTGGTTTAGGACAATGGTGTTAACAATTGCAATTTACTTATGTGATGATGATAAAGATTTTAATTTAAAAACATTTTTTGACAACAAAATAAGAAGAACCAAACATCACTCCCACAAAAACTCTGAGACAAGACACCTCAATAACTAAGGAAACTTTTCTTTCTTTGTTAAGTTGACTGCACTTCTCCCACCAAGCAGAGTACGCTTAGCAAGGCCCATATGCTTAAATGAATACATATATTTGTTAAAGTTTTTTACTTTGAGTTCATAATGACAGAATGATTATAATTAACTCATTTACTTTTCATTTTTCTCCCCATTATTTTCTGTCTGCCATATGATTGTCTGCTTTGCCTATTTTGTGTGGGTTTTTTTAAAAAAGTTTCTTTGAGCCCCGGCTGGTGTGGCTCAGTGGATTGAGCGCCAGCCAGCGAACCAAAGGGTTGCCGGTTTGTTTCCCTGTCAGGGCACATGCCTGAGTTGCAGGCCAGGTCCCTGATGTGGGGGTGCGTGAGGAGCAACCACACACTAATGTTTCTCTCCTTCTCTTTCTCCCTCCCTTTCCCCTCTCTCTAAAAGTAAATAAATAAATAAATAAAATCTTTTTAAAAAAGTTTCTTTGATATTCTTTGGGGAAATACACTCTCCCTCTTCATCATCAAAGACAATTCAGAGATACATGATGCCTTATAACTTCAGTTATTCTCTCTTAATAACATAAAACACATGTTCTTTGCAAAGACTAAAATATTAATACTTTTATGAGTCTCATCATGGAGACATAAAGGGAATAAAAAATACAGTATTAGGAATGAGAAGGGAGATATGCCAGATATAGAGTGATTAAAAGAATTCTAAGAGAATACTATTAAACATACTTTTTTAAAAAACATACTGATCTTAGAGGAAGGGGGAGAGAGAGAGGGAAACAGACAGACAGAAACATAGACTTGTTGTTTCACTTAATTCATACTTTCATTGGTTGTTTCCTGTATGTGCCCTGACCAGAGATGGAACCCACAACCTTGATGTATTGGGACGACACTCTAACCAGCGGAGCTATTCAGCCAGGCCCCTAAATACACTTTTATGTCAGCAACTTTGAAAACTTGGGTAAATGGATGATTTCCCATATAAATGAAACTGACCCAAAACTGATGGTAAATGTGAATAGAACAAACACTGTAGATGGAATTGGAAAAGTGTTAAACTATAACATTGCAAAATGCACCACAGCTAGACAGATTCCTAGATAATTTTAATCTATTCTTTAAATAGCATAAAATTTCAATGTGATTTAAAATATTCCAGGCTATTAGTTAAAAAAAATAGAAAGGCCACTAACTCACTTTATCAAGTCACCCAACTTTAAATATAAATTTAATGAAGATAATACAAAAAAAAAAAAAAAAACAGGAAACTGTAGACTAGTCTCATTTCTAAGAATATACATGTCCAAGTTTATGACTATAGATGATTCCAAATAATTACATTTAATCCAGCAATGTAATCAAGTAGTTTTTTCAGATGAGTCAATAATAAAATTCTATCAATATAAACCATCATATCAACAAATGTTATATGCAATATAATTCAGCAGTAGGTGCTGAAAAGATTTTTGATAAAATACAATGCCCAGTCCTAATAAAAATTCTACTTAAAATAAAAGGAAACTCCTACTATAATAGACTACTTACCAAAAGCAACAGAAAATATTCTAAATAGCAAGATACCAAAACCATTTCATTTACATCAATAACTATTAGGATTCCTGTATCAGCATTATTATTAATATTTAACATTGTCTTGGACAGTTAGTACATTCAGTAAGACAGAACAAAATGGTATAAATATTAAGGGGAAAGGAGATAAACTCAAGAGATGCCAGTAAAAATACTACTAGAATTAATGAGAATTTGGAAAGATGACTGAAGCCCAGATAAATATATGATTTAATGGCTTTTCCCTATTCTTATAATAAGCATTTAGAAAAGGAAATGAGGTGAAATACACCATTCATTATAGAAGAATAACATCTAAATTACTTAGAGATAAATTTGACAAGAAAAGGACAGAATTTAAACAAAGAAAATATTGTTTCAGATCATAAAGCAAGCTCTGAACAAAAGGAAAAGCATCCATGTTCTTGGATGAGAACATTAATATAAAAGTCAATTTTCCCAAAATTATGTATAAATTTAGTAAAATTTTAATTAATATTCTGATAGGGTATGGCTGAAGATTGGAATTGGAAAAAATACATTTAAAAGGTGTATGGAAAAAGGAAATGCAGCAGATATCAGAATGCGCTGAAAAGTCGCTGTTACCAAATCATTACAGAACTCCAGAAGATTAGACAAACACATCAATGGAATGGGCAAGAATCTAGAAAGAAGTCTCAGGATATTTATAAAAAGTAATGTGTGATAAAGGTGTAGTTGAAATCACTGTGGGCAAGATAAATTATTTAAAAAATGGTGCTGGCACAACTAGCTATGTATTTAAAAGAAATAAACCTTGATCTCTATCTTGTGCCAGATATAAAAAGAAATTATGGATGGATAAAATACTTAAAATCAATTAAACAAACAAAACCTTTGGTGGGAAAAGTCTAGGGAAATATTTATTTAATCAACAAGTAGAGGACATTGGAAAGCCAGACCATGTAAATTAAAAAAAAAAAGGCACATAAGACTCTATAAAAGTTTTAAACTTTTGTATTAATACATGTGGAAGATATAGTATAATTTAAATAACAGACAAACAATAGATTCAGAGACAATATAATACAAAGGAGAGATATTCAATAATTATAATAAAATGGACTCTTACAAACTGAAGCAAAAGAGAATAAAAAACTAGTAGAAAAGTAGGCAAAAGATACAAACAGACAATTCATAGAAGAGAAGTACCTAATGACCAATAAACACATGATATTATAGTAAATTCGCTAGTAGCCAGGGAAATGAAAAATTAAGTAACAATAAAATATCACTTTAAGCCTGTCAAAAATTTTAAAAGGTGATAATGTCTATTGTTGGCAAGAATGTGGGAAGAAGGAAACAGTCACATACTGTTGGTGGAAATAGGAAGTATTAGAGCCTTTGTGTAAAACAATTGGCAACATCTATTCAAATTACATTTATTTGTACCTTTTCAGGGAATGCCACACCTGTTTTACATCCCAGAGGGGTAAAGAGCATCAAGAGGGGGGATTACACATAAATAGATACTTCTTCAGCTTTGTTCATAGTAGAAAAATAAAGTAGAGCTCTACCAGTTGACTTTGAGGGATTATCATGTATTTTTGGCATCACATGAAAAAAGCAAAATGCCCAATGAGGTCAATTTGCCACCAAGTGACCAAGTGGTCTCCTCAATAAATGGTGGTGTATTAGGGGCTCAGTGTTGGTCTCTGTAGCTGGCAGATAGGTAGCAGTAGCTAGAGAGGCCTTGGCAAGGAGGAGGCCACTCTGTTGGGACCATGCATAACCTCAGAGTCTGTCACCAGAGCCAATTCACTCATGTGCCCATTGTGCCAGCCCTGGGACGTCCGATGACATAGGATGGCTGATATTAATGGGACTAATTGCTTAGACTTCCTTGTATCTGATTTGTCAGCCTTCTCCTGCTAGGCCCCTGATCATTGACCTCTGCCCAGGAACCTGCATGTGTTCTCATTTTGGTCCATTTTTCCTTCCACATAAGTGGGTAATCAGTTGTACCACTCACTGCTCCACCTACTAGGAAGATTTCCTCTGCCCATTATTGTTCAAAGCCATCCCTAAATGTGAATATATTTTATCCATATACATATTCAATTTTCACCCATGTGCCTAGCTAACACAACTGAGAACCAAGTTTGAACTTTTCCCTCCTCCTTTAGTTAGTTCTACTGGACCTCTCCCACAACACAGCCATAGGTATGAAGGTAGGGGTACCTGTGCAACTGTGGTGGTAACATGGGGGTCCTGCCTTCTGGTCCTGCTCAAGCCGGATCCCAAAGATACCATTTCAATTTTTCAATGAACTGCTGCTGGGCCCATCAGACTTTATAACTTGCTTGGCAAGTCTGACAAAACCTCTAACGGGCATTTCTGGACCTATGGCCCCTACACAAGTGATAAAATTTCATAGAACTAAATACACACACAGGTGCACACACACACGTATAAAAGTGGTGAAGTCTGAATCACGAGTGGATTGCATCAATGCTAGTTTCATCCTTGTGATATCATACTACAGTTTTGTACCCAGTTAGGGGAAACTGGTTGAAGGGTACATGGAATGTCTCTGAGTTATTTCTTACAACCATATGTGAATCTGCAATTATCTAAAAGAGAAATGTTTAATTAAAAAAAAAGATTACAGGGATTAATTAACTCAAAGGTTTTTGTTACATCTGCAGCAGAGAATATGGAATTAGTATTTACTTTTAAATAAGAAGGTCAAAAGGTGGTGCCACCAATTGAAATTTGAGAAGAAAAAAGGGTGAGCGGCTGTTGAAGCAGAAAGTGGGGATTGCAGAGGTCAGTTTGGGACTTTGGCATTTGCAGTGTCTGTGACATACCCAGGTGCAAACATCTAACAGGTAGTTGGAAAGATGCAAGGTTGAGGACAGGTGGTGATATGTAGATGTGATGCAGATTCAGTCATCTTCATTGTAAATAAAGCCAAAGGAATGGGCAGGAGGGTAAAAGTCTTGTGAGAAAAAATGGGTAAAGAATAGAGCCTCGGGTTTCGTTGACACTCACGCTGCAAATGGTGACTGCTGACCCCAAAAAGAACAGACCTTTTGTGAGGAGAATCTGCAATGTGGGGAGTCATGAAATCAAAGGTAAGAGAGATTTTTGAGAAAAATAGCTGAGAGCATCAAATGCAAGGCAAGGAGTAACACATCACACTGTGAGGTAGGGAAGGAGAAAAAGGATGAATAAAAATGCACAGAAGTTTGTACTTGGGACAGCTGGAAGCAAGAGTGTTCACATCTTAAGCTTCCACTTTCTCTGTGAAGTAGGAAGCAAGATCACAGAAAGGCTTCCATACCTAAGAATCAAAGACAAAAGCAAAACACAGACTTGAAAATAGGCATTAGAGACACTACACACAAAATTCAGCAGTAGAGGCTCTGATGTCTGTTCCAGTTGGGTACTGTTAAAGACTTGCTCTTAACAGTCTACCGTAGTCAAGGCTCTCCCAGAGCAATGGTGCTAAAACAAACAAACAAAAAATCTAAGGCTCTCATTATTGTTTAGATGACATAAAAGTCTAGCACAATGTCTGGTACTCAGTGAGTACACAATAAATATCTGTTGAACGAATGAAGAAATGAAAAAATGAGACCTCATAAAATATCTTAGGAACAAGAAAATACCAGGAAGATTTTGCTGCTAATGTTTATAATAAAAAATACATACTTTGAATAATACTAAGAATTTAAGATACAAGAAAATTTCTGGTTGATACATAGAGAGATACTATATAAGGTCTTACTGAAACCTGAGTGAGACACAGCAAAAATCTTGTCTCATGGGCTCCCATTATTTATAAATCATAATATAAAAACAATTTAATTCTAAAATATCAGAAAACGAAAGGTATTATCAAACGAGATTTATCAGGAATAGATCCTAGACAGATAACATAAGGTAAAAACTAACGCTATATTAATAGTAATAGATGCCTAATAAGTTTTTACTTGCCTGAAAACATTTCTTTGGAAACTTATCACAATGTTTTATTACCATAAGTATGTATTATTTTTATGTAATAAAAGAAAAATTTTCTCCAACATATTTTTAAAATCTCAAATGTACACAAAAGTTAAAAGAATAGTATTATAAATACATTACTTCTAAATGAATCCTTCATCCAGATCCCCAAATTGTTAATATTTTGTCACTTTTTTCTATCTCCATTTTATGACTTTTTAAAGTTGCAGACATATTTCAGACCCCAGAACTTCACCATTCATCTTATAAAAACAAGAATATTACACTAATTAACATTAATTCACTATTATCACTTAATATACAGCCCATATTTAAATTTCCCCAATTGCCCCCAAAATGTCTCTTATAGTTTATTTTCTCATTCAGGATTCAGTTACATTTCATGTGTTGCATTTGGCTGCTTTTTAATTTCTTTTAATGGAGAATAGCCCCCTGGACATTCTGCCGTTGACTTTTGTTCTTCATGATAGGGAACTTTTTGAGTTAGAGTTCGTTGTCCTATGTAATGTCTTCCATTCTGGTATGGTTGTTTCCTCATGGTTACATTCAGGTTAAACAAGTTTTGGCCCAAATAGTACATAGATGATGCACTGCCACCAGGACTTACATAGCATTGAATTGTCACCTATTGGTAACAGTTTGATTAATTTAGTGACTGCCAGTATTCATTGCAAATGAATACTTCCACACTTGTAATTAATAAGAAGTCCCTGTAGTGGTATTATGAAAGCATAAGTCTGTCCTGCTCCCCAACAGTCTTTTTACTCAATAATAGTTTTAGCAACAATTAATGGTCCTGACCTGGAGTAATTACTACCTTGGTGGTTGCAAAATGATGATTTTCTAATTCTGTCTTGTCCTGGCTCTTCAGTTACGAAGGTGCATCCTGTACAAGCTCAATTTATACATCTTATATGTTTTCTGCCCCAGATTGGAATCAATCATTTCTCAAAGGAGCCCTTGTTACTTTTAGTGGAGAACGGCATTTTCAAAATCAATATCTAGCCAGAGGGTATACTTATTCCACTCCTAGATGCCTCTTTCAGTGGAGCAGATCTAAGACTATATCTCTTAACACATCTATACAGGGTCCAGCAGAAGTAATGCCTGCTTGAATGTGGTTGGTAGGAAAATAATATGGATATAATAATTTATCGTTTAATTTGAACATTTTATCTAAAATGTCATATGGTGTGCTTGAGTGTGATATTGTGTTACAGAATTATATGCTTATGATTTTGTAATAAAAGAGGGGTGTTATTTGTGCCAGATCTCATATAATATGTATACTATAGTGTATATACATGTATGTATATATGTACTTTGTGGTTTGCTTGTATATTTCTAATTCTGTCACTGTTTCTCTACATATTTACTAGCATATATTCTTATAAAAATTATATAATGTGTATATGAGTTTTTTCACCTAAATCCAATGTTAATACTGCTACTTCCAATTTAAATCCAATGTCATATAAGGATCTTCTTCAATTTCTGTTTTCCATACGTATTTATTTTTCCACATGAGAACCCTGATCCTCAACATCTATAAATATTCATTTGCTCTATCCCACAACCAATACAAATTGCTTCAGAATTACAAAACCAACATCGCTACCAATCATAAACTTTCTAGATAAACTTAGAGATTTGTTTGTCCTTCATTTGTGGTTAGAATATATTCTGGTCAGTGCTTACTCAGAAGCAGAAGCACTAGGAAATGTAAACGATAAGGAATGTGTCACAGGGAGCTGACCTTATGCAATGTGGAGCTGCTTCAGCAGTCTCTGTGAGGCCAGGTGTCTGCTACTGGAAGCTAAAATCCTCAGGGCAGATAGTCAGGAAGAAAAGGTGGAGGCGACACGGGACAAGCAGGGATACGAGGTGGAGCTGGGATACAAGGGACTGCAATTCAAGTCAGACTCTTACCACCCCAGGCTGTCATCACAAGCCCATGATGGGGGTCCCGCAGGAGAAGCTGCATGCTTAGACATGTATCCCATCAAAACGGTAGCAGTTATTGTCATTTTTGGCACACAGTGGAGAGCTGTTGCTCTAACACTTACCCTCACAAATGCATTTCTTGCAGCCGTGGTGAGTTTGCTCCAGCCCCTCTCTGGGGAAATATTTAAGGAGTGGGGAAGGTCCTCCCTTATGGAAGGGGATTCTGAGAAACAGTTCCCATTTAGCTAACTTGACACAGTGTAAATCTATGATAGTCTGTAGTCAGCAAACTACATTCATTATTATATAATTAATTACATTAATTATTTTCTCTATGTAGTTGCTATCAATTTGACATACAATTAAGTTTATTTTGTTAGATTTTACTTTTTTCATTTATTCACATCTCCTAGAGCAAACTATATTAAAAAATATACTCAGAAAAGTCTCATTCCTATCTTTTCTCCTCCACCTCATACTTACCAATCCTTTATCAGGTACTCGTTTCCCCTAGTTTCTTACAAAAAGGTAGCATACTGTATATAGTCTACTACACCTTGCAATAAAGGCAAACTTAAAAAAATTTAACACCCAAAATTACTAAATCTACAAAGCATATTTCAGAGAATTCTGTATCTTGTTAACACACCCAAGGGCTGTACAAGCAAGATGTTATAAGATGAAATAACATACTGATATAAATATCTTTTGGTAAATGTTAGAGGTATGTCTAGCAAATTTCATAAATCTAAAAGCAAGGTCTTCCTTCAAGAATCAAAAGTATGGGAAATACACCCTGGCCGGTGTGACTCACTTGGTTGGACCATCATCCCATAGCTGAAAGGTTGTGGATCAGATTCCCCACCGGGGCACATACCTAGGTTGCAGGTTTAAAACCTGGTGCGGGTGCACGTGAACCTTGGTCTGGATGCATATGATCCCCAGTCCAGGCACATACAGGAGGCAACCGATTGATGCTTCTCTCTTGCACAGATGTATCTCTCTCGACCTTCCTCTCACTCTAAAAGCAATGGGGAAAAAAAAGCCCTTGGGTGAGGATTTTTTTTTAAAGTATGGGAAAAGTGAGTTCAGGAGAGGAGATGACAATGCTGCTGAAAAGACTAAAAATCTAGACTTGGTATAATAGGATTTTATTTGAAAAGACAACAAAGGTTTTTGTTGACTGCAAGTTTCGTAGGCACCAGTAATTAGGTGGGGTTGCTTATATGGTTTTTGATGATATTAACAAAAGCACAGCTCCTCGGTCACTGCAATCAGAGTTCTATTCTTTGTTGGTTGGACCAAATCTGGAACAGTGTTCAATTCATGGAACCATATTTTAAGAGGAACACTAAGAGTACACAGAAAGAAGAGGAACTGCTTTAAGGAGAGAACTAAAGAATGCAGAGCTTCCTTCAAATATTTGAAAGCAATTACATAGAATGAGCTCATCCTATGTTCCTCTAAAAGACAAAACTCAGGCCAGAATATAGCTATCATAAGAAGAAGACTTCAGTCCAACTGAAAAAAAAAATAATTACAGTTCAATGTACAGTATTAGTGAAGTTCCCATCACTAAAGGATTTAGATAGAGTATGGAATTCCAGGGAGGAGTTTCCAAGTGTCTCTCTACAGGAAGGTTGTGCTGAATCAACTCTACGATTCAATTTTCTATTCACACCTAAAGAGCTTCTGAGAGTAGCCATCTATTAAATAAAACAGGATGTGTTGTTTGCAGTGAGGACTTTGATTCATAAATAAAATATTAAACTGTTATTGGCTATACATCATTGAACATGGTTGGAGCTGTGGACACTTCCCAGAGTCTGCTTACTTGTTTACTTGTTTTCTAGTCACTGACCAAATTAATGTGGGAATCAGACCTGGCTGGGTAAGTCTGGCTGATGGGTTGAATTATTCAGTGTCTATTAGAATGCAGGATTTGAGATAGGAACACCGTTTGGAAATACACTCAGCTCCCGGGAAGAAAGGGTCAGACATATCAGCAAGACTTCTTAACAGTCTCAATCATCAGCTGGAGCAACATTCTGAACCGTGCTTCTCAGCTAGACTTGTTTTCCAGCCTCCTGTGAATACATGAATGCCTTGCGGGGAAAGTGGGTTGCAAGCAAGACCTAAAAGAACTGTGACTAAAATGCCTGTTAGACCTTAGAGTGCAAGATAACCCTGCTTTCGTGCCCACATGACATATTACAACACAAACGGAGGTGTTCTTTCTTTCTCTGCTCAGAACGCAAACGGGCTTGGCCCAAGAACATAGTGCCACTGCTTTGCGTAGAAGAGTTCCAGCACCTCACCCCTGCCTAAGGCAGCACTGTGACTCCGTGGGAAGTGCCTAGAAGGAGACAGTTAGGGTGTGTCCAATGGTCAAGGACCTGCATTTTTTTCTGCATGCAGTGAGGCTTAAGAAGCCAAAGAAAGAAGGTAAAGGCTTTTTCATTAGCATACTGGAATGTCTCAGTCATTTCCAGTAATAAAAGGGGGAGAATTTGAGTGTGGAATCCCCTCTAGAGAAGGTGACAATAAATAGCCATTTCTACAAAGTAGCCAGTTCATGATTCTACACACAACTTGTCTGTAAATTAAATATCTATAAATTCAATATATCTATAAATTCTTTGATACTTCTTCCATTGAGAGGTAGGATCTAAATCCCCTGTCCCTGAATTTCGGCTGGACTTCGTGACTTACCCGTATCCCATTAAATGCAGCAGAAGTGATGCTGTGTGACTTTGGAGGCTAGGTCATTCGATGCAATAAATACAGTTTTTACCTTGCTTACAGGGACACCAACATTTGGAGCCCCTAGTCAAACTGCAAGAAGTCTGACTACCCTGAGGCAAACACACCACGAGGAAGCTCAAGGCAATGAAGAAAGCATGTTTCCGTATTTCTGGCTGACTGCGCCAGCTGACGTCCCAGCCTCAACCACCAGACGTGTGTGGAAATATGCCTCCAGATGATTCCAGTCCCAACCTACTGAGACACCCCCTCCCCGGGGGCACTGAGTCTTCCTAGATGAGCTCCCAGACATCATGCAGCACAGACAATCCATCTCTTCTATGCCTTGGCTGAGTTCTGACTGAGGGGGTCACTTTATGTTTTGCAAAGGGCAAAACTATCATATTTTACCCTCACAATGATACATTTAGGTAGGTTGTGCTGGTATCACTACCACCCTCTCTTTAGAGATTAAAACAACAAAAAACAGGGATTTGAGCTTATCTGCTTTGAGATTATATAGCCAAAAATGTGGCATGCTGACTAAAATCCTCATCTTTGAACTCTAAAGTTTATGTTTTCTTTATATTTTTCCTATCCGAATACTGTGGGGCTTTAGAATGGTCTAGGGAAACCAAATAAAATATACCCAGAATTTGAAGACAAGGTCAGAAAGTGTTGAATAAACTGAAGCTAAGAAAAAGCAAAATTAAATAAACGTTATCAGCCATTCTGTGAAGAAATAACCATGAAAGACATGATTTATGGATTGTTGCTGGAAAGGAAGGCTATAATTTAAAATGGAACCACTTTTAACGTCATGAGGCAGTATTTTAATGATGTGATATTTTCAGAGGATGATTTTTAAAAAATGAAATAAGACTGTGAGAGGATTTGAAGACCTGCCCGTTATATTTCTGATGACTTCAAGGGGCAAAGGTGCCACGACTGGCTGATGGTGCTACTTAGTCTGCCTAGAAGTTCAGTGAAGAAGGGCACTTCAGATTACTGCTTGATGACATTATCCCTTTCGATCATCTTCACGCAGCCTACTTTTCCAAGCTGCCTTTTAATTTACATTTAGTTCCCCAAAGAGACCTTCCTTCTGGGAAACGAAAGCGCAATGTGACTAACAAAGCATATCATGCTCACCCGACAGGGTGTTTTCTGTACATTGCGATGTAGAGGGATATTAGTACTCTGATCAATTAATCCCCACAAACCACTTACCTTGGGAGTAAGGGTCAGCTCCTGGGCTCACGGTGACTCTAAAAACAGGCAGACATCCTGCTTCAGAGGCCAGGTGGACAGGTTTCTGCCTCTTCGATCATCCTCGGTATAGTAAGGAGGTCACTGGTGACTCCCCCATTCGTGGGAAGTTCACAAATGCAAAGTCCACTCAGGGCTTCTCATGACTTCATGTGTAGCTTCCTCTGGCGATTAACTTTCCTACCACCCAGAAGCCCACAGAAACTTCCACTGTGTGTGTCCCTCCTATTTCTCTCTTCCTTACATTGTTTTCTTCCTCCGAAACAGTGCTCCTTTCCTTTCAAACAAATGTATTTTTAATAATAAGCCGGGTTTCTTTAATTCCATCCCGTCATTGGGGTCTCTCAAAAGGACTTTATCTATCCTTTCTTAGTGGTTTTCATGCCTGTCTTGCACAGAGAATGCCTCGGAATGTTCTGTTTATGAAAGGCGCAAAAGTATTTAAAATATTTTGAATGGTTTTCTTCAAAACAGAAACGATCAAAGTTTTGATGCTTCAAACCTCTAGAATGTTCTGTGCTTTGTGCAGGTCCTAATACATGGAAAGTGCCCCCTCACTGGCATTTGTTAAATGAATGAACCTGGAAAACGAAAATATTCTAAAAGGGAACATTTTATTCCTCAACGACGGGCGGGGGGTGGGGACTTTTATATTTCCCTTTAGACCCAACTTTAACAGACTAAATCCTTTCATGAAAAGGATACAGGCATCATTCTGTAATTTGGCTGTTCCTAAATATATTTCTACCAAATTCTACTCGGCTCTTTCAACCTTGGGGTTTCAAGTCTAATTTTTAGGACAGAGATGTTCGTTGTAAAAGAAATAACGTAAGTAGCTTGGGCTTCTCCGTCCTCCCTCTAGGATTTCAACTTCTCGAACACCAACCAGCCCCGCTCGTGAGCCCCACGCTGTAGAACAGGCTCAGAACGGAGAAGAGAATCAAGTGAGAAACCGAAGCCACGGCGACGCTGGACGAAGACTGCCGAGCGCCACCGTGGGCAAGCCGCGAAGGAAGCCTCCTCAGCCGGGGGCGCGAGGGCGCTCCTAGGATTACGTCACGCACCGCAGGTGACGTCACGACCGTGACACCCGGGTGACGCCGTTGCCGCGGCGACTTCTAGTGGTCTCCGCCCCCTTCCCCCGCCCCCCGCCCAGCGTCCTTCCCCCAATCCCCTCAGGCTCGGCCGCGCCGGGGGCCGCGGGCCGGTTCCTGAGGTGGCCCAGGCGTCCCCCGCCCCGCCGCCGGCGCCGCCTCGGCCGTCCCTGCCCGCCGCCCCCCGCCCTCCGCCTCCGCCTGCCCCCGCCCTCCGCCGCCCTACCCCCTCCCCGCCCAGCAGCGGTCGCTCGGGCCCCGGCTCTCGGTTATAAGATGGCGGCGCTGAGCGGCGACGGCGGCGCGGAGCAGGGCCAGGCTCTGTTCAACGGGGACATGGAGCCCGAGGCCGGCGCGGGCGCCGCAGCCTCTTCTGCGGCGGACCCCGCCATCCCCGAAGAGGTGAGTGCCGGCGCCCTCTGCCCCCCTCCCGTCTCCGGGTTCGGCTAGCCGCTGTTTATTTTGTGTGAAGAGGTGGCGCTGGGAGCTCGGATGCCCTCAGCCACCTTCTTTGGGCTCTGCGGGTGGGAGAGGAGCACCCCCCCCCCCGTCCCTCTCCGTCATGCAGCTCCTTGCGACGTAAACACACACCGCGGCTCCGGGGGGGTTCCCTAGCCCGCACCCCGGCTTGGGGGATCCGGGCAGCGGCGCGGGAGCGGGAGGCTGTCCATAGGGGGCGAGCCTCAGCGTTGGTCCTAGAAGGTCACGGCTGGCTGGAGGGAGGCAGCTCGCATCTCTGAGATGTTTTCGTTATTTCGGGTGGGGGGAGGCCGAGGAGGGAGGCGGCGGCTTCCCGGCGGAGGATGCGGGGCCGGGGCCGGCATCCCAGCCCGAGTTCCCGTGGTGTCTGTAATGATGACAGTGGTCATGGGGATGGGTGATGGGGCGCATCCTTCTCGCTCTCTCCCCGATCGCCCTCTTTTTCAGGCCGCTGGTCTCCCTTCTACTTTTCTACTTGTTCGGGGGTTTCTCTTCACCTCGTTTACCCAGCTGTTGGTTTTGCTGTAGTCTTGACTTTTTCAAACCTAAACCCCACTGTTTCCGCTCTCCCTTCCATCCCGGTCTCCGTGCGCACCCCCCCCCAACCCCCCCGGTCCTGATGTTTGTCGGTGCTCTGTCGCCCCGTCCCTTTTCCATTGGCCGGACCGCCTGCCCTCGGACCTCAGCTTCTCCCGAAGGCCGTGTTTGCACTTCTCTTACCCCTAGTGGTCCTGAGGCCCTCGACCTCGTTCCACCGCTCCCTGACATTGTTATCTATTGTGATCTCCGCAAATCCTTCTGGACGCTTTGGAGCTGCTTACTTTCCGAATCCTGAAGCTGTCACGGTTCCATCAGGTTTCCCTTGCTCGACCCGCACTTTTCGGTCGATTTTCTATTGTCCATTCTTTATTTATTACTGCCCATTTAAAAAAAAAAATCGGCTTTCTTTCTTTCTGTTGTCCTTCTTTTTGTCCCAGGTCGTTTCTTTCACCGTTTAGCCCTTGCTTCTCAACCTGTTTTTGCATTATTTTGCATCTTTTTTAAAATCACTTTGTCAAATTATTTTATTTACATTATGTCTTTTAGTCCGTAAAATTTATTTGAGTATTTGGCATTTCGTTACGTAGAATAATACTTCACTGTACTTTACAAATTTTGAGGTAATTTATGGTGTAACAACTGTGCTTTACAATTATTTACATAACGTGACTTAACTCTGTTGACTTTGCTCAAAGTTCTCTTTCCTTCCTACTAGTTAAATTTTGTTTCTCAACTCTTGTAACGTCTCATTCTTTCCTCTGTCTGTGCAATTTTTCCTGCTTCATCATCTTTACTTTGGAAATTCATCTGCTGTGCTTGCCCTATTCAGTATCAGTTCATAATATTTTTCACCCTCTTATACCACCTCCATCCATGCCCGTGGTGTCCTGTACCGTCACTTCTTCTACTCTTCAATTTTCTCATATTTTTCTTCTTCCTTAAAAAAACTACTTTTTTCTACTTTACAGTTTGCATTTTCTCTAATACCTGTTCATTTTCCCCAGCTTTTGGATCCCAGCTGAGGATAGAGTTCTCTTTTTCCATTTCTTAGTTTATTCTGTTTTCCTTGTCCCCAGCTGCCATTCATTCTGCTGTTTCCTGGCTTTTGGTACTTAACTTGCTGAAGCTTCCTCTTGTCTTCCCCACACCTCCACATTCCTTCTTATTTATAAACAGCTTTGTTCCGTTGACATGGAAATTTATTTTTAGGATACATTGTTTTTAATGGATAAATACTAGGGGTCACATCTGCTGCCTATTTTTTCCATGAATCGGATATGCCTTTGTCTTAACAGGCACAGGTGCCTCGAGGCTTGCTTTACTTTGTAGTGCATGTATGGTTTTGTTGAATTGTATCTGGAAGAACAGATAAATTAGTGGGTGTAGGTTATGAAATTGCAATTTTCTTATAGCATTGTTTACATTGAGAATTTTGTTTCAGAGTTAGAACAGTTTGCAGTGATACAGAGAAGACTTTGTAAAGTAGAATCTCTGCTCTCTTATTTGAAGGGCCAGATTGAACTTTACTACTCCCTGAGGATTCTGATTAGGTGAGAGCTAGGTTTCTCATGTAGGAGAGGCCATGGGTTTCTGCATTTGACACACTTCCAAGGCAGTTCTCATGTATCAATGCTTGAGAAGTTCTAGGCTAGATGAATTTAGGCTTAAATTGACAATAATTGGAAAGCATATCCTTATTTCCTGAAACCATACAGGATACTTTAATTTTAATTACTTAGAAGTGTGTCCCACTGCCTCCCTCACCCAGGTTTTAATATTTAATAATTAATAGTAGTTTTTCCTTTATATTTTTTACAGGAGCTGATAATAAATATTTGATGGGGAGGGATAAGTGATTAGAAATGGATCTCTTTTTCATATAAATTCAATGACATGGATTGTAGAATAAATTTCTTCGAGACATAATTTTAAATTTGACATTGGTGTTAATTCAGTGGAACTGAAATGTGCTGTGGTCTTTTGAGCTGTTTTCCTTATTTGCACTTAAAGAGATATCTTATGATTGTCATATGCATGGGAAGAAATGAAAAATTGTGCTTGTGTAAAATGACATGTTTTATTCTAAGGATTTACTTTACTGACAGTAAACTATAAGTTTAAAAATATGTGTCCCAGGGAGGTTTGAGCTGCACTAAAAAATTTCTAATTATGCACATTTATTAACTACAAAAAGTAAAAAAATCATCTCTAATCTTGCCACTAAGATACAATTGCATAAACAATTTGATGTACATACATCCATACACTCTTTTTTATACTTGTATAATACAGTTTATGTGGTTTTGTAATATTTCTAACAACAATATAGCAAAATATTTTACCTACCATTATATACTGCAATTTTTAAACTAAACATACTTTTTTGATACCAAGTTGTTTTTTTTTTTTTTTTTTTTTTTTGACTCTTGTTATCAAACATCTTAAACATGAAATTATGTTGGGAATTGAACAAATTGCATGTCCTATATTTGTAAGTATTACTTTATAGATGCTCAAAATAGAACATTCTGGTAAATGAAAGGAACTTATTAAATATTTATCAAGTTAATGTGCTTATACTTTTGGCATTAAACATTTACTTCTGAACATTTATATTTCCCTGATGTTACTTTCTGTCTCTCTGTGACCATATGGTGTCATAAATACATGGAAAAAATGTGTTGTAACACGGTATGGTATTTATTAACTATTCTTGTGCTGTGCATCTGTAGAAGGGAACGTCTTACAATTCTGCTGTTTTTAAGATCTCTTATTGCCAATCTTAGTTAAGTGATGTACTTTTAATAATGCATTGACTAAGCAGTATTCTGGGGTAGAATCTCCTTTATAATGAAGTCCACTCTGTTAAAACACATTTTTATGAACCAGGCCAAACCAAGGTGGATTATGTCATACTCTTAATAAGTGGAAGTCCCACTAAGGTATGTGCCTCTGCAGTTCTGGCTATTGCTGTTAATACTTGTCTAGGTGTATTCAAAGGTAGACAAAACATGCTTGTTAGGCAAAACTATAGAAAAGCTCTGTCTTTGGTATTTCTAGTGTTCCCTTTCTGTGCTGTTTCTCCTCATTTAATGAACACCCTCCTTTAGTCATTTACTCACTTCTTCTGATATCAGTCACTTTTATATATTGGTTATTTAAGAATTGATTGTTAGTAAACAGGTAAGAAAGGAGCATTGGGACTGGATGCTTAAATTCTGACTGTAGTAAATCCGAGAGCAAACTCGATTTAGTTGTATTTGGATAATAGGCTAGAAAAATTATATTAGGATAGCAGGCTAGAGAAGTCTGACTGTTCTTAATTCCCTGTCTCTTGCTTTCCTGATTAGGATGAATTAGGATCCCATCGTAATGACCGGAAACCTGTGTTCTATGAGTTTGGGGAGAGAGGGAGGGAAGCAGGTTACTTTATTTTCTTTTTTTTTTTTTTTTTTTTTTTTTTTTTTTTTTTTTTTTTTTTTTTTTTTTTTTTTTTTTTTTTTTTTTTTTTAAGTATTTTGTAAGATGACGCTTACCTTGTTCTTCCTTTTTCTTCAATAATAAAGGTGTTTTCTTCTTTAGAATTGCAAAAGTTCATTTTGTTTTCTTTGATATCTTGATATTAATTTAGCTGAGGACTTAGCGAACATTTTTTGTCATAATCCTCTTGTTTTATGAAATCCAGTATGTTCCTATGCTTCCTATATTTCTGCCTCAAATTATCATTAAAATAAGCCTTTGTCATCAGTAGCTCTTATAGAATTTTGTATTCCTCCAAGCTTGAATTGGTTTAAGCTCTTTTACTCATTCTCTTTGTTTACTTTACATACATTAATTATTTTGTTATAGAACTTCTGAATCAAAGTAGGTGAGCGTAATGTTTAGGAGGTTTTTTTTTTTTTTTTAGGAGAACTGCTTTCATAGTTGTAATGATAATGTTAATACTATAAGAACCAAAAAGATAATCTCATTTCTTCCATTTCTTCCTTAAATATTTGGTGGAGGAATTGACATATTCTGGGAGGTAGTTTTCATTTTTTAGTTTCTTTTGGCTACCAGTCTAATGTACTGTCATACGTAATTAGCATGGTAGTCAGAAGAAACTCTTAACCTATTCTCTACCCTAACTACCATTAAGAAATTATTTATCCTCCCCTCTACCCTCTGAGATTATTTTGGTTTCCATGTTTTCTCTTGGGCTTAAAAAACTATTATTCTTACCCTGGCTGGTGTAGCTCAGTGGATTGAGCGCGGGCCTGTGAACCAAAGGATCGTGGTTCGATTCCCAGTCAGGGCACATGCCTGGGTTGCAGGCCAGTTCCCAGCAAGGGACGCATTAGAGGCAACCATACATTAACATTCCTCTCCCTCTCTCCTTCCCTTCCCCTCTAAAGATAAATAAATAAAATGTTTAAAAAAAAAAAAAAAAAAACTGTTTTTCTCGTTCCTTCCCATTGCAAGACTATGCATACATAGAGGGAGATTGATGCCCAGTAACATTCCATTTCTTTCTGGGTCCTGGAAAAGCCCTCAATAACAATATAAATATCACTCTGACCTCGGTTAACTTTATATCTTCCAGAGGATCTGGTTGTGATTTTCACTTAAAGATTAAAAAACAAAAAATCGGGAAATGTGTTCGTAGGGCATAAGTCTCAGACACCTGACTGGTACGGGGTCATGTGACAGCTGGGAAGGTAGGTAGTGCCCAGACTTTTCTGTTCATGTTGTAAGGAGTCTTATTCCAATAGTATTTGGCTACCTTGTGAATTTTGAAATTGAATTTCCAGGGAGAAAAAACATAACATTTTGGCAGTCTATTTTCAACTCTTGTTCCAAAATTAGCATGTTTTTTAAAAAAAGTATTCATCTCCTAATTGTAAAAGATGTTTTAATTGTGTTTAAATTGAGAAATACTCTACTCTTGTTCATATTTTTCTTGCACTAAATATTTAACCTTTAAATTAATAACACCACAAAATTTGACTTTGTATTTTTAGAACAACATAAATTAAATACAATTTTAGTATGTATTGAAACAGTTTAAAATACTGCTGGGGTTGTTCCTGCAGTGACCTAGGATTTTTAAACTGTGTTTTCTATGTTACAGCATTTCTTTTGCCAAAGTACTGTTCTGGCTCATGGATGCACTTTTAAGGTTAAAGGGGAGTACTAGCTTCATCTACATTGTAAATAGTAATTAGAACCTTTATTTTTTGTATTGTCAGCTTGGGTCCAACCCCTTTTCCTCTGTTTCAAAGTTTATATTCTCTAATTAGAAATCTCCCCTTAGCATAGAGGGTAAAAAAAACAGTTATTAATTTAAGAGTCATGACTAGGTATGGTTATTTTTTTAAAGAATGATTAGTATATTTTCTGTTACTGTCGAATGAAGGTAATTTAATTCCCATTCATTATAAAAACATGCTCTCTTTTCTATGAATACCAAACAATTATTGCCTTTATGTCTTTTTTTACTATAAAAAGATGAAGTACTATTGTTAATTATTCTAAAGAACTCAAAATTGCCTTTTTACACATCATAAAACTATTTCCATGGGAATAGTGTCAGAGAAGTTCAGGTAGGGAAGAGATGATGATTCAGTATAGTCCTTACATTCCTGTTCAGCAACAGCTGTTGCTGAAAGTGTTCATTTCTTCATTTTTACATGCTTGCCTCTTACCCTTAAAATATTTCACCCATTCCAGCAAGTGTCTTCTCATATTAACAATAAGTCACACGATCTCAAGTTTAATTTTACTATACAGGAAAATTTAGTTCAGTGCAACTTTTCGATAACTCTGTTGCAGATAATTTTTCTACTACTGAGTTTGGCACTTAAAACAAGTTTCCTTGTATACAGTAGTACCCCTTATCTTCAGCAGATATTTGTTCTAAGACCCCCAGCAGATGTCTGAAACTGTGGATAGTACTGAACCCTACATATAGTATTTTTTTCCCTGTACATACATATAATTTGATTTAAAGGAAGAACTGTACAGCTCCTTTTGTCATATCAGAATTGCCAGCATCACTACTTTTATGCTGGCAAAGGGATAATCAATCACATCTTGCCCTGGACAGAGCAAGGTGGTGTGCACAGATTTCATCAGACTACTCAGAACAGCACTCAACTTAAAGCTTATGAAGTGGTTTTTCTGGAATTTTTCATTTACTGTTTTCAGCCTGAGGTTGACCTGGGGTAACTGAAACCGTGAATTATGGGGGCTACTACATATGTTACCATCCTAACAGGTTAGAGAAGAAATATATGATCTGTTGAATAGCTGCAAACAGTGCTTGATAAAATTAGGCATTCATTCATCATAAAACCTGAAACAAATCAAATGTGATAAACAGCATGTATTTTTTTAATCAGGTTTTATAATTACTGTTGAGGTATTGAAAGCAGTTCATCTGAAATTGGGAGAGATAAGATTGTCTATTAAAACTACTTATAAAGTTGTAGTAGAGGTCCTGACCTTCAGTAAGTTAAGAAAAAGAAAATTTACAACATAAAAGTTGGAAAGGAAGAAAACCATTGTCATTCATAGACCACATGATTGTTTATTAGAAAATTTAAAAGTATCTACAAATTATAAACAATGAGTTGCACAAGAAACTATATTCTAGCAGTAAATAGGAAGGAAAACATAAAATAGTATATTTCACAATAGCATAAAAAGCATGATGTACCTGGCAATAAGTCTAAAAAATGGGAGTTCTGGCCAAGATGGAGGTGTAGGTAGAAACCCTTTGCCTCCTAGAACAACAAAAAGGAGGATAACATCTAATCTAAAAACAATAAACAACCAGAAGTGCCAGAAAATTAAACTGCATGGAACTCCGACATCCAAGGAGTTAAGCCTTCACAGACCTGTAAGAGACACAGCCGGGCAGCTGGGTGGAGAGGGCCCGTAAGGCATCTTACCTCACCAGCGAGGCAGCGTTGGGTGAAAGCGCCTGCGGCAAGGCAGGCGGACTGCAGAAGTGAGGTGGAACTGGGTGAAAGGGCCCCGGGGCAAGGTGGTGGACTGCGCTAGCAAGGCGGGCCAGCATGGTGGGCAGAGTGCGCAAGGAAGGCAGGGCTGGCTGAACCGGGAAACTTAAAGAGTCAAGCTCGTTGTAAACACAGGGGTTGCCACGCCAGGACAAAATCCCAGTCTCATATAGTAGAGTTTGTTGGAAGGAGGGGCTAGAGCCCAGCAGCCAGCCACATTGCTCCGTCTCTGACCCCTCCCCCACACACAGTGCAAACAAGTGCTGCAAAGAGGGTTGCCTGGCCCTGTGAATACCCAAGGACCGGGCCCCCTGCAACGTAACAGGTGCGCTGAAACAAAGAAATATGGCCCAAATGAAGGAACAGATCAAAACTCCAGATAAAGAGCTAAGCCACAAGGAGATAGCTAACCTTTCTGATGCAGAGTTCAAAACACTGGTAATCAAGTTGCTCAACCCAGTTGATTGAGCTGGGTTGCAAAATGAAGGAACAAATGAAGGCTACCCAAAGTGAAATCAAGGAAAATGTACAGGGAACAAACAGTGAAGGGAAGGAAACTGGAACTCAAATCAACGATCTGGGACAAAAGGAAGAAATAAACATCCAACCAGAATGGAATGAAGAAACAATTCCAGGGCCAAGATGGAGGCGTAGGTGGATGCACTGTGCCTCCTTGCACAACCAAGACTAAGGACAACAAGGATTTAGAAACAAAAAAAAAAAAGACAACTAGATCTGACAGAAAATTGAACTGTAAGGAAGTTCAACAACCATTCATCCAGACTGGCAGGAGGGGCTGAGTGGGTGGCCCGTGGAGAGGGATAGAGGCAGGAGAAAGTGGTGGTTGGTGGTCCTGGGCATGAGAGGCAGCTGGCAGACCACAGTCACACATTGGTGCTCCGATAAACCAGGCAAAAACTGGGAGACTGACCTCGCAACCCAGGGCCCCAGCGCCAGGAAATAAAGCCTAAAAGCACCAATTGAAAACACTTGTGGGAGTTGAGGTGCTGGGAGAGTCTCCCAGCATCACAGGAGAGTACATTGGAGAGACCCACAGGGTCCTAGAGTGTACACAGGACCACCCATTGGGCAGCACCAGAAGGGCCCAATTTGCTTGTAGGAAACAGCTAAAGGGACTGAAATACGAGAGAGCGGAGCAAGCGCCATTGTTCTCTCTCTGACCCCACCTTGGTGAATACCTAAGGCTCCGCTTCTCATACCTAACAGGCATGACCAAATCCCCCCCACCCCCCAAAAAAATATGGCTCAAGCAGAAAAACACATCAAAGCCCCAGAGCCAATACTTCTAAGCGACCAAGAGATAACCAACCTATCAGATGCACAGTTCAAAGCACTAGTGATCAGGATGCTCACAGAATTGGTTGATTTTGGTCGCAAATTAGATGAACAAATGAAGGCTATAATAAGTGAAATGAAAAACTCATAGGGAACCAATAGAGATGGGAGGAAAACTGGGACTCAATTCAATGGAGTGGACCAGAAGGAAGAAGGAAAGAAAGAAACAGAAAAGAAGAAAGAGAAGAATTCAAAAAACTGAGGAGAGGCTTAGGAACCTCCAGGACATCTTGAAACATCCCAACATCCAAATTATAGGGGTACCAGAAGGGGAAGAGGAAGAGCAACAAGTGGAAAATTTATTTGAACAAATAATAAAGGAGAACTTCCCCAATCTGGCAAAGGAAATGGACTTCCAGGAAGTCCCGGAAGCTCAGAGAGTCCCAAGAAGGTGGACCCAAGGAGGAACATAACCAAGGCACATCATGATTACATTAGCCAAGATTAAAATGAAGGAGAGAATTCTAGAAGCATCAAGAGCTAAGGGGACAGTCACCTACAAAAGAGTTCCCATCAGACTCTCAGCTCATTTCTCAAAAGAAACCTTACAGGCAAGAAGAGGCTGGAAAGAAGTATTCCAAGTCATGGACCTACATCCAGGATTGCTCTATCCAGCAAAGCTATCATTTAGAATGCAAGAGCAGATAAAGTGCTTCCCAGTTAAGGTCAAGTTAAAGGAGTTCATCATTACCAAGCCCTTATTATATGAAGTGTTAAAGGGACTTATCTAAAAAATAGAAGGTCAAAAACTACAAACAGTAAAATGAAAACAAACACAATTATCAACAGCTGACCTAAAAAAAAACAACAACCCAAAAGCTAAGCAAACAGCTAGAACAGGAACAGAATCAGAGAGATGGACATCATCTGGGGGGGGTTTCAGTGGAAAGGGGAAGGGGAAGAATGCGGTGGGGTAGGTGCAGGGACTAAGAAGCATAATTGGTAGGCATAAAATAGACGGGGGAGGTTAAGAGTGGTATAGGAAACAGAGAAGTCAAAGAACTACATGTACAACCCATGGACATGAACTAAGGGTGGGGAAGGCCGGAGGGTTGGGGATGCAGAGCGAAAGATGAATAAAGGGGGAAAAGTTGGGAACACTGTAATTGCATAATCAATAAAATATACTTTTAAGAAAAGGCCTAAGATTTCTAGGAGCCTTATTGAAATGAACTATGTAAATCCTAATAATTCAGCCAAAATACTATGTACATGGATTGATAGATGATACTATACAGATATCATTCTTCCCAGCTGCGTTTATGTATTTAATTTAATCCCAATCTAAACCTTAGTAAGGGTTTTGGAGTTTTCGTTTGTTTTGGTTTTGTTGTTTTGGTGGAGATTAAAAAATTGATTCTAAAATTCTGTGGAAAATCAATAAAGGGCTAGCTTAGCCAAAACACTCGCAAAGGAGACAATATGGGAAAACTTACTTCACAAGTGAAGTAATTACAACACTGTCCTGAGTAGTCTAGTGATAGGTGGAGCAGTGGAACAGAAGAAAACCTATACTTAATAGGTTCCTTAATATATGATAGCTATATTCTGAAAATTAGAAAAACATGACCTTTTCAATAAATGGTGCTGAAAAAATTAAGAACTATTAATTTGGATTTTTACCCCATAATATTCACAAATTCTGAATAGATTAAATGCCTGGATGTGAAATGCAAAAATAGAAAGCTTTTATGAGAATGTATTTGGAGAGCTTTTTTATTTATCTATTTTTTAAAAAATCTGATACAAATCTCTTTTAAACATTTTTTAAGTTTTATTTATTTATCTTTAGAGGGCAAGGGAAGGAGAGAGGGAGAGAAATATCAACGTATGGTTGCCTCTTGTGCATCCCTTGCCAGGAACTGGCCTGCAACCCAGGCATGTGCCCTGACTGGGAATTGAACCGCGATCTTTTTGTTCACAGGCCCGCGTTCAGTCCACTGAGCTACACCAGCCAGGGCATGGAGAGCTTTTTTAGATTATAAAGTGAAAATTATTATATTTCATTAAATTTGTTATTCTAAGAGTCACCATTATTTTGTTTTGTACCTCAAGAATAAAATATTGCCAGTTAACCATGATGTACTATTGATTGTAAGATGCATCTCAGTTTTCACTTCTAAAAATATTTTGGCATCTCATAAATGATAACGTATAGTTCATATCCTGAACTCCCTTCTAGCAAATTGTGGATGCAGTTTAGGTTCTATCAGTTAGATGAAGGTCCCACAATTTGGAAGACAAAAGGACAGGGAAGCTTTCTTTTTGCTGCTGTTTTGGCTAGTTAGCAAAGTTGTGAGATCTGAGTGAGGAGAAGCTGTTGAGGTACCTGGAGTGAGCATTCCAATGTTTAATTCCAGCTTCCTGGGTCTGTAGAGGCAGTAGTGTCAGCAGCTGTTGGGCATCTGACTTCTGGTAATGTAGTGGCTACTCCTGATTCCCAATCCTTCCATGTTTTGAATGATAAGTGTCTTAGTCCTTGTAGTAAATGCTTTCATGGTTTGAAAGATCTAAGGTGGTTTTTTTTCTTTTTGCATTGGGTCCTGCTTAATACATTTTTATTGGCTCAAGGTATTGTTTAATGTTTAATTTAATTTAATTTTTTAAATTAAAAAAATTTTTATTTATTTTTAGACAGAGGGGAAGGGAGGGAGAAAAATATAAGTGTTTGGTTGCCTCTCGCATGCTCCACACCAGGGAACCTGACCCACAACCCAGGCATGTGCCCCAACTGGGAATCGAACTGGTGACCCCTTGTTTCACAGGTCAGCACTCAGTTCACTGAGCCACACCAGCCGGCTAATTTTATTTTTAAAAAATTGTGGTAAGCCCTGGCTGGTGTAGCTCAGTGGATTGAGTGCATGCCTGTGAACCAACGGATCGTGATTCAATTCCCAGTCAGGGCACATGCCTGGGTTGCAGGCCAGTTCCCGGCAGAGGACACATGAGAGGCAACTATACATTGATGTTTCTCTCCCTCTCTCCTTCCCTTCCCCTCTAAAGATAAATAAATAAAATGTTTTTTAAAATTGTGGTAAAAATATACATAACATTTACCAATTTAACCATTCATAATTGTACAATTCAGTGGCATTAAATACATTCAAAATTAGGAACCATCACCATCATCTCTACCCAAATTTTTTTCATCGTCCCCAACAAAAACTATATCCGTTAAAAAATAATTTCTTCTTTCTCCCTTCTCTAGCCCCTGGTAACTTTATTCTACTTTCTGTCTATTGATTTGCATATTCTTGGTACCTCATGTAAGTGAAATCATACAATATTTGCCATTCTGTGTCTGGCTTATTTCACTAAGCTTCATGTTTTCAAGGTCCATCTGTGTTGTGAAATATATCAAAATAACCACCAAACTGTTTTCCCACCAGCATTTCATTTACATTCCCGCCAGCTATGCATGAGGATTCCAATTTCTTCACATCCACACTAGCACTTTTTTAAAAAGTTTTAACTATCTTAATGGGAATGAATTGTATCTCATTGTGAGTTTTGTATTCAGGTTATTTTTTCTCAGTGACAGTTCCTCAAAAATCTATATAGAATCAAAAATCTAGCCCTGGCTGGTGTGGTTCAGTGCTTTGAGTGCCGGCCTGCAAACTGAAAGGTCACTGGTTCGATTCCTGATCAAGGCATGGGCTGGATTTACAGGCCAGGTCCCTACTGGGGGTGTGAAAGAGACAACCAATCAATGTATCTCTCCCTTCCCCTCTCTCTATAAATAAATCAATAAAATCTTTAAACCCTAAATAGAATTATCATATGACCCAGCAGTTCCAGTCCCAGGAATATACCCAAAAGAATGAGCACAGACTGAATAGATACTTGAATACTGCAGGTTCATTGCAGCATTATTCACAATAGCTAAATAATGGAAACAACCCAAGTGCCTGTCAACAGATGAATAGATTTAAAAAACAGTATATACATACAGTAGATGGTTATTCAGTCATAAAAAGAATGAAGTTCTCACACATCATATAAAATAGGTAAGTCTTGAAAACATTATGGTACTTAAAATAAGCCAGACACAACAGGACAGATATTATATGATTCCACTTATATAGGATATCAGAATAGGCCAAGTCATATAGATAGAAAGAAGAATAGAGGTCACCAGGTCTGGGAAGAGGGGGAATAGGAGTCATTGCTTAATATGAGACAGGTCAGAATTTAGTGTCGGATGGAACCCAGTCTCATCTCTCACACAGTGCAGAATTTTTCCTGCAGCATCCCTGACAAATGATTGAGCATTCAGTTAAATATCCTTTAGAGTAAGGCAGTTTGTTCCTTTGCTAAATATCTGTACTATTAATAAAGGTATAATGTGGAACCCAAATACACCTTCTTGAATTTCTGTCTCTAAGTTCTAACATCATCCTAGCTTAGTCCTCCAGAACAGCACAGAACAATCTGTTTCTTTTTATCTCATATCCCCATTCTCTCACTGTTTGACATACGCACAGACATTTAGACCTTTCTTTGACCCTGATTACTTGCTGTTTGCCTTTAAATATTGTGGTGATCCCATCCAAAAAAACAACTACCTTCCCAGACTCTGGTACCAGAGCTCTTGAGCTTCTGTTTTCTCCTTCTGGTCACTTAATGCCTTTTCGTAGTACTCACTCAGGTCATCTTGAAAGTCAGTCTTCCATTTCTCATTACACAACTGAATCTGTTCTTTGAAAAGCCATTATGTGTCTTTAACAGTCAAGTTACCCTCTCTGCTAGAGTGTCAGTCATGCATTTCCAATTGCCTTGAGTACTTTACCTTAATGTGCACTGACATCACGAAGTCACCAAGTCCTAAACTACTTAGCTTTCCCCTTAAGGTTCCTCTTCTTGTAATATTCCCCACTTAATCATAATTTATACTTGAAATCTCAGAACATCTCTTCCTGTCTGCTTATTTTTTCTGTGCAGTCAGTGGACCCATTGTGATTGGGAGGACCTCGGATACCTGACTTGTGCCTTCCTCCATGTGAGATTACAGCTAGAAAGCACCCTCTATGAACTTCATAGTGGGTCTTCACAAGACACCCAGTCTATTTGGCACCTTGATCTTGGACTTCCCAGCCTCCAGAAACATGATCAATTTCTCTTGTTTACAACACACCCAGTTTATGGTTTTGTTTTTTTTTTTTTTTAAATAAAAAATTGAATGGAATATTACTAGAGTGTTCCTAATGTTTAGTACATCTTGTGACGCTAATATTAGGCTTTTATAAAATATGTGACAAAAGAATGATTTACTTTTAGATGATAATGTATCTAAACACTCAGCATATTATTGTGCCCTACACATAGAAGGTACTCAGTAAGTGGCAGTTCCTTGCCTAATAGGACAGTTTATACTTTACATTCATTGGTTACATTTATTCATTTTTGTAAAATTGAAAAATAATATTGAGCTCCTTTGTGCTGGTTGTGTACTAGGTGCTGTGAGAGAAATGGCAGTCTCTGCCCTCAAGGAGCTTACAGTCTAGAGCACAGGTTGCAAACACAAGGCTCTCGGGCTGAATCCAGCCCTCCACCTTGTTTTCCCAGCCCGGCACCTTGTTTTTTGCCTGGTCGAAGAGCCGAGCTCCTTGCCTCTTGCCCCTAGTTAAGGAGTAGTTACATTTATACAGTCCTAAAATTACATTCAGCTCTTTGAAGGCAACCTCGAGGCTGATACGGCCTCTGGTGAAAATGAGTTTGACACCTGTGGTCTAGAGGTAGAAGCAGAACAGGTAAGTCAAGGATTAAAGACAATATTGTTTACAATGTGGCCCAGGTGCAGAGGAATCACAAAAGAGGAGTACATAATTCAGAGTAGGGGTAGGGGATGGAAGACAGATTTCCTAGAAAAAGAAATACTTAAACTGAATTTTAAATATTTGAGATGTATAAGACCTGCCCTAAGTAAATGGAGTTACATACCATATACTGAGGATGGATTGGAAGAGTAAGGATGGTAAAATGTCAGTTTTTCTTAAACTGCTCAGTAGATTCATTGAAATCCAAATCCCTGTAGATTTTCTGTGGAATTTGACAACTTGAGTAACAATTTCTGTGGAAGTAGAAAGAGTCAAGAATTGTGAAAATATTCTTAAAGAACAGTAAGATGGGAAGACTTCTTTAATCCATTTTTCTGTCAAAAAATTTGAATGCTTGCCATATGTGAGGCACTACTGGGCCCTTGTTAATTACCTTAGTGGATATAAGACATTCCTCCCACCCAAAGATCATACTCAAATTCAGTTCTAGTGATATCTAGGGTTTTTAATAGACCACTGCCTAAAATATTGCCAGGACTACCAAGAAACTTAATCACTCTGATTTTATTATCTGATTTTTATATTTAAAATTTTCCTGGTTTTAATGTTCTTCCTTTATACTTTTTTTTATTAGTTTTGTTAATTTCTTTTAACACTAAGAAGCCTAGAAGTAGACAGATTTCACTTTAAATAGATCTTTAAGGTGTCAATTGGATTACACAGCCTTGTTAGAAAGGGAGAGGAAGATCTGCTGAGTGATGTCCAGAGTAGTCATCTGACCTTGAGCAACAAGGGAGGGTTACTTGGAGGGTCCCACAGGCATGAGTGTTGAGGCCCAGCTGGAGTGTCTGAGGAGCCTAAAAAAATAAAAAGGAAGATGAATAACAAATGGACAGGAGATACTAAATAATGAATTTTATATACTTATATGGATTTAGGTGGGTAAATACATGCTACCTGGCATGTTAGTTGGGAAAGGATGCTTTTGCTTAGTACAATTGCTTACCATATTAAAGAAATGAAGTTGGACCCTGCCTCTTACTATGCATAAAAATCAATTCCTGGTAGATTGAAGATGAAAAAGGAAAACTCAAAGCTTTTTTTGAAAAGGGGGCATACTTTAATGAGCTCAAGGCAGGCAAGGATTTCTTAGACTAAAAACACTAACCATATAAAAATTGATAAATATGACTACATTAAAAATATTAAATATTAATAGAAACTTCTATTTATTAAGACCTTCTTAAGAGGCTAAGGCACAGAATAGAAGATATTCGCAATTTACATGTATTGGTTGGTTACCTATTACTGTGTAATAAATTATCCCAAAACTGAGCAACTGCAAACAGCAAACATTGATCTCATAGTTTCTGTGGGTCAGGAATCCAGGAGCAGCTTAGCTGGGTGGCTGTGGCTCAGGGTTCTCTCATGAGGCTGTGATCAAGGTGTAAGCCAGGCCTGCACTGATCTCAAGGCTGGACTGAGCGAGGATCTACTTCTGTGTTCTCTCATCTGGATGGTGGCAGGCCTCAGAAGATCCACTTCCAAATTGACTCACAGGGATCTCTTCACTGAGCCACCTCACAGCATGGCAGCTGGCTTTTCCTGGTGAAAGACCCAAAGTAGAATGAGAGAGACTTCTTAAGATGGAAGCCACAGTCTCTTTATACCTGAATCTCAGAAGTGATACACCACCACTTCTGCCATATTCTGTTCTGACTTGCTTCTTATGAACACAGTAAGTCCAGCCTACGCTCAAGGGGAAGAGGCAGTACAAGGATTTAGCTACCAACAGGTGAGGATCACTGAGGGCCATTTTAAACATTACCTAACCCAACACATAATGAGGGATGACTGGTATGAAAAATATATGTAGAGAATTGTGAATCACTAAGACAAAGACAGAACAACAAATAAAAGAAAAAGGGCAAAAACTCAGAGCAGTTAGTTATTTGATTTTTTTAAAAAAAGAACTTTAAATGACCAGTAAAAATATGAAACAATGGTTAACCTCGTTAACAATTACGGGAATAGAGATTAAAGCAAGAGGTCACTTTGTGTAGACTAAACTGGCAGAAATGAAACATCTGACAATATCAAGCATTGGTGAGAATATGGAGCAGTGGGAGCTCTTCCACTGCTGGTGGTAGTGTAAGTTGGAAAAACCACCTTGGAAAATAATAGGATGTTCTACAACCAGCAATACCACTTCTAGGCATTACCCTAAAGCAGTGGTGGTCAAACTTGACTGCCTCAGAATCGCCTGGAGCGCTTATTAAAACAGACGGCTGGGACCCAACCCTGGAGTTTCTGATTCGGTGGAAATGGGGTGAAGCTTGATAGTTTGTATTTCTAACAAGCTTCTAGCTGATGTTGGTGCTGCTGGCCCAGGAATCATACTTTGAGAACCAGCTATTTATTACTACCTTAGAGCAGCGGTTTTCAACTCCTGTGCTGAAAGAATATTTAAAACATTGCAATACCTGACTATTTAGTCAGGGGCACTGACCTCTTTTACCTTAGATTGTTAAATTAAAAAATGACAACAGCCAATACAACAATAGCTGTCTGGTGTGAATGCCCTGTCTTAAAACCCTAAATGTATAGGTCATAAAATAGTTTCATCTTACTGGTCACATTACATAATAAGTTTGCATCTAATTGGTTAGTTCTTGGTACCAGAAATCCTCACATACAAGTACAGGCACCTGATTTTTTTTAAAAGTCACTTTGGAGCAAAAGATAATAAGGTAATTACTATTACCAAAGGGTAATAGTAAGGTAATTACTATTAGTATTTTTTGTAACTCCATCAAAATTATACCTATATATTTTGTCAGGTTGGCAAAAAATATTATATATTCCATTGTATGTACATATCACAATTTGTTCATCTATCCATTCATTAATAGACATTTCTGGGTTATTGCTAACTTTTGGGAGGGTAATTTTTGACTTTTGGATAGTGCTGCTATGGATGGATATTGGTGTACAAGTACTTGAGTACCTGTTTTCAGTTCTTATCAGTGTATATCAAAGAATGGAATTTCTGGGTCATATGGTAATTCTAGGTTTTGGGGATTTTTTGCAGTTTGAGGAACCACCAAACTTTCTACTATTTTACATGCAGTTTACCATTTTACATTTCCATCAGCAAGGATCCAGTTTATTCATATTCTCACCAGTGCTTATTATTTTTTGTGTTTTTTAAAAATAGCCATCCTAGTAGGTATGAGGCGATAGTTCATTGTGGTTTTGATTTGCATTTCCTTAATCACTAATGATTTTCACTGTCTTTTTATTTGCTTGTTGGCCATTTTTTGCATAGCTTTGAAGAAATGTTGATTAGAGTTATTTCCTCATTTTTTAATTGGGTAATTTTTGTTTTTGAGTTGAAAGGTTTATAAAAATATCTTCTGGATACTAGACCCTTATCAGATATGTGATTTTTTCATTTTGTAGGTTGTCTTTTTACTTTCGTGATAATGTTTTTTATACAAATGTTTTTTTAATTTTGATGAAATCTATTTCCTTTTATTTATTTATTTTTTTTTGCTCATGCTTTTCGTATCATAACTAAGAATCCATTTCCAAATTCAAGATCAAGATCCTTTGTTTTCTTCTAAGAGTTGTGTAGTTTTAGCTCTTATATTTAGGTAATTTATCCATTTTGAGTTCATGTTTGTGTATGGTGTAAGGTGTAAGGGCTTAGTTTACAGAATAAATTTTCTTCTGAGTACTGCTATTGCTATATCCCATAAGTTTTGGTACGATGTGTTTTCATTTTCATTTTCTGAAAGTATTTTCTAATTTCCCTTGTAATTTCTCCTTTGACTTTACATCCATATTCATAGGGCATATTGATGTGTAGGGTTTTTTCTTTATGGGTTCTATTAAGGGTAATGTTGGCCATATAAAGTAAGTTGGAAAAGTGTTTCCTTTTTTCTGTTTTGTTTTTTAAGATATTGTGTAGAAATTGTATTATTTCTTTAAACATTTAGTAGATTTTGCCATTGAGACCATTTGGATCCAGAAATTTCTTTTTAGAAAGGTTTTTGAAATAAGAGCTCAATTTCCTTGATATAGGATCATTCAGATTATTCTACTTTGTAGGGAGATTGGTTTCTGTAAAGTTTTTGAAGTATTGGTTCATTTCTTTGAAGTTTTTGAATTTACGTACATTGAGTTTTTCATAATATAGGGTCTGGCAGAAGTAATGCCTACCTGAGTGTGGTTGGTAGGGTAATAATATGGGTGCAATAATTTATAGTTTTAATCAACTCAAATGTCATATGGTGTGCTTGAGTCTGATAGTATTATGTTACAGAATTGAATGCTTATGATTTTGTAATAAAAAGGGGGCTGTATTTGTGCTGGACCCTGTATACTCTTATTGTTAACCTCTCGATGTCTTTGGGACTCTGTAGTTTACCCTTCTTTAATTATAATGTTAGTAATTTGTGTTTCTTTAATTGATGCTTTTATCTATTTTTTAAAGATTTTATTTATTTACTTTTAAAGGGAAGGGAAGGAGAAAGAGGGAGAGGAACACCCATGTGCAAGAGATACATCAGTCGGTTGCCTCTTGCACACTCCCAGTGGTGGACCTGGCCTATGACCCAGGCATGTGCCCTGACCCAGAATCGAACTGCTGATCTTTCAGTTTGCAGGCCAGGGGCTCAGTCCACTGAACCATCCAGCCAGGGCTAATTGATGTTTAAGAAAAAACAGCATTGGTTTCATTTATTTTTTCCTTTTTTGTTCCTGTTTTCAACTTTATTGATTTCTGCTCTATATTGTCTGTTCTGTTTTCTTTGGATTTATTATGTTCACCCTCTCTTCTAGTTTCTTAAGGTAAGTTTAGGACCAGCCCCCTGCCCCAATACAGTGGTGTAAATTTAATGGTATAAATTTCACTCTAAGTATTAATTTAATTGCATCCTACAAATTCATTATGTTTAGATTCAGGTTTGCCAGTTTTAAAATGTTTTCTGTTAATTTCCTTTGTTTTTCATTGCTCTGTCCTTTTTATTTTCATTCCATTTTATAATTGCTAGATTAAATTTGATAATATATTGTTAATATTTTTTTACACTGTTTATGAGGGATGTTGGAGTGTGGTTTCATCCTTGACACAAGAATTATTAAGAAATGTGTGTTGTTTAATATCCAAGTGTTTGGAGATTTTTCTATTATCTTTGTATTTCTAGTTTAATTATATTATGGTCAGAGAACATAGTTTGTATTATTTTAAACTTGTGAGGGTTTGTTTTATGATTCAGAGTATGATCTATCTTGGTGAATGTTCCATGTGCATTTTGTTTTTTTTTTTTTTTTTTAAGTTATTTTATTATTTACTTCTTTATTTTTAGAGGGGGGGAAGAAAGGGAGAGAGAGGGGGAGAGAAATATGGTGGGGATGGGAGAGGGGTGGAATTGTGGGCCTTTTGGTTTGCAGGCCAGCGCCCAACCAGCTGAGCCACACCAGTCAGGAGGGCTTCATGAGCATTTGACAAGAATGTATGTTCTGCTGTTGTTGAGTAGAGTGTTATGTAAATATAATTACATACATTCATTGGGTTGCTGATGTTGTTCATTTCTTCTGTAGCCTTACTGATTTTCTGTCTACTGGTTCTATTACTGATAGACTATGTTGAAGTCATCAAGTGTAATTGTGAATTTGTTTCTCCTTTCATGTTCTGTGAGTTACCTCATGTTTTTTGAGGCTCCTTTAGTAAGTGCATACACATTAGGATAGCTGTATCTTCTCGGTGAATTAACCCTTTTATCATTATGTAATGTCACTTTTTCTTTCTGGATATTTTTTCTTTGATGTCTACTTTGTATGACATTGAATACAAAATCAGTATAGCTATCTTTCTATTGGAGTTTGGGTAATATATATATTTTCCACATTTTTACATTACCTGTGTCATTATATTTAAAGTGATTTAGTCATAAATACCTTAATGTTGGATATTTTTTCATCTCTTCTGACAATCTTTGTCTTTTAACTTGTATTTATAGACTATTTACATTTAATGTAATTATTGATATGTTTGGATTTAGGTTTACCAGTTGAACAATTTGTTTTGTTATTTCATTTTTTTGTTTTTATTCTTTTATGCCTTTCTTGCCTTCTTTTGGGTTATCTGGACATTTTTTAGTATTCCATTTTAAATTTCTCTTGAGGTTTGTTTTTTTTTTTTTCTTTCATCGTGTCCCCTTATATAGTTTTTTTTAGTGATTACTCTGGAGATTACAGTATACATAATGTTTTTGCTGTCTGCTTAGACTAAATTTTATGCCCCCTTAAGTGGATTAGAGAACTGTCCCTCACTGTGTAGATCTCTTTATCCTCCCCCTTTCTGTTATTGTTTGTATATTCCATTTTTCTGCATTGAAAGTCCCATTAGGCAATGTTATAAATTTTTCTTTCAACTATTAAACTATACCAAAAAAAATGTAAGGAGAGGATTGATGTATTATATTTACCTACCTATATACCATTTCTTTTGCTTTTCATTTCTGCTCTTCCAGTTTTCCTTTTGATACCATTTTCTTCTGTGTGAAGAATTTCTTTTAACAGTTCTTTTAGAATAGGTCTGTTGGCAGCAGATTCTCTTAATTTTCTTTTATTTGAGCAGATCTTTGTTTTACTGCATTGCTGAAAGGTATTTTCACTGGATATAGAATTTTAGGTTGATAGTTCTTTTCTTTCAGCCCTTTTGTTTTCATGTTGTATTATCTTTTAATTAAATACAAAGACTTTTCCAGTAATGTCACCTGGAGCTCATTTCACCCACTGCTGTTTGGTTGCTAGTCTCTTGTCTCTCTCTTCAGCAATGGTGAGGTGGATATCCTTTCTATACGGAAGGGAAATCCATGGTTTGTTGCCTTTGCCAATAACAAAAATGTTGGAGAGTTGGGCAGCAAAGCTGTTACCATTAGCATCTTTCACATGAACTACGTCAAAAGAACTAAGGTGTCCCTCTCTTGTTGATTATCATACCCATTTTTCCCCAGCTAGCACCTTGAGTTACCATACACAGGTTACCAATGTCAAACTTGATGAAATCAGTAATTTTGCCAGCCTCCCAATCAATCTGAATGGTATCATTGACCTTGATGAAGGGATCAGGGTAGTGGATGGTGTGACCTTAATGGATCATCAGGTAAGGGATTCTTTTTGTGACCACCAAGATCTTCCTCACTTTGTACAACTTGTACTTGGCCTCCTTAGGTGTAATACAATGAATAGCAAAGCAACCCTTGCTGTCATAGATCAGATGGAAATTTTCTCTGGTCTTAATCAATGCTGGTCACATCCATATAACCAGCAGGGTAGGTTATAGCAGTTCAGACCTTGCTGTCAATCTTACTGAACCACTGCATGCAGATCTTCTTTACTTCCTCTCCTATTAGGGAATACTTAAATCTGTTCCCTAAGAAAATGGTGAGAGGGAGACATTCTCTCCGTTTGTGGGGACCAGTAGATGGCCAAGGAACAGTCAGTTTATCCCAGCATCCGATGCTTTGGAGCTGCTACACACTTCAGATACTTGTTGGGACTGTAAGCCATGGCTGTGCTAGGCATAGAAAGAGCTGTTTTTAAAAAATACAACATCTACCCATCAGACACTTTAATGTATTTTTATCCTTTTTTGAGGATGGTTTTTCATTTTTTTGAGGGAGAAAGGGGGGTGGGGGGGAGAGAATGAGAATGAGAGAGAGAACATTGATGTGAGAGAAACATCAGCTTGGTTGCCTTCTTGTACACTCTCCGACCAGGGATTGAACCTGGGACCTTTCAGTCTCAACAATTGATCCACACTGGCCAGGGCTCTCTCAGCACTTTAAAATGTGCTACTTCCTTTTGGCCTTCACAGTGTCTGATGAGAAATCTGTAGTCATCAGAAACGTTGTTCCCTTATAGTTTATGGGTCATTTTTCTCTGTTGTCTTTCAAGATAATTTCTTTGTCTTTAGTTTTCAACACTTAGTAATGTGAGTGTGTGTTTCTTGTATTGATCCCTTTTGGGAATCATTAACTTTTCTAGATCGGTAGTTTTATGTGTTTTGTCACATTTGGGGAGGTTTCACCCTGACTGGCTAATTCAGTTGGTTAGAGCATTATCTTGATGGCCAATGTAGCTGGTTTGATCCCAGGTCAGGGCTCATGCAAGAATCAACCTGTGAATGAATCAATAAGTGGAACAACAAGTCAGTGATATTCTCTCTTTCTCTCCCTCTCCCCCAGTTCCTCTGTCTCTCTCTCTCAAATCAGTTTTTTAATTTGAGATTTCAACCATTATTTCTTCTTCTTCTTCTTCCTCTTTTTTCTTTCTTTATTTTCTTTTTATTTTTATTGCTTCACTCTCACCTCTTTTTGGAAGTTCAGTGACAGAAATGTTGGAACCTGGCCCCAGCTGGTGTAGCTCAGTGGATTGAGCACAGGCCTGCCAACCCAAGGGTCTCTGGTTCAATTCACAGTCGGGGCACATGCTTGGATTGCAGGTCAGGTCCCTGCTAGGTGGCACATGAGAGGCAACCACACATTTATGTTTCTTTCCTTCTCTTTCTCCCTCCCTTCCCCTCTCTCTAAAAATAAAATAAATAAAATCTTTAAAGAAAGAAAAAGAAATGTCAAAGCTCATTATTTCAAAGAACACTGAGGTTCTGTTTTTTTATTTCAATTCTTTTTCTTTCTGCTGTTAAGATTGGATCATTTCTATTGATCTATCTTCATGTTCACTGACTCTAGTATCTCCATTTTGATGTTGAGCCCAGCCATTGAGTTTTAAAAATTCTGTTGTTGTAATATTTAGTTCTAAAGTTCCTTTTGGTTATCCTGTCTTCTGTTGTTTTGCTGAGACTCTCTAGTTTTCCATTGGTTTCTAGAGTATTTTTGATTGCTTGTTGAACCATTGTTATTATAGCTGCTTTAAAGTTTTTGTCAGATGACTCTGGCGTCTGGGTCATCTTGGGGTTTAGTATCTTAAGTCTTTTCCATGAGATTTGGGATTTTCGTGGTTATTTATATGCTGAGTAGTTTTAAATTGTTTTCTGGATATTTTGAATATTATGTTAAGAGAATTAATCTGACTAGAGTATGAATGACAGTCACATAGGTTCACAAAGAGGCATAGAGGTACTCTTGTTTCTCTCTTCTCTTTTTGTGGCTTTTGCTGTTTTCAGGAAATAGATAGACTAAAGCCTTTTTCTCTAGTTACCTGAGTCAGAAGGATAATCTGACTTGGAAGTAAAAAGAGCTAGCTACATGTAAGGATTTCTGAGGCTAAGATCACTGGGAACCTGGGAGCTATGTATACCTTTCAGGTAGGACTTTTTACAATTAATTAAGAACTGTCATAAATAAACTAAACTAACATTAATGAGAAAATATAGAAGCACTTTTTTTCAAGCTTTAGCGTATAATTTTTTTAAAGATTTTATTTATTTATCTTTAGAGGGGAAAGGAAGGAGAGAAGGAGAGAGGGAGAGAAATATCAATGTATGGTTGCCTCTCATGCGTCCCTTGCTGGGAACTGGCCTGCAACCCAGGCATGTGCCCTGACTGGGAATCGAACCGCAATCCTTTGGTTCAAAGGCCCGTGCTCAATCCACTGAGCTACACCAGCCAGGGCAGCATAAAATTTTAAAATGTAGTTTTGAATATTATTTTTTGAAATCCATTTACTTTATTATTTTTTATGTGTAGCATTTTATTTATTTTTTAAATTTTATTTTAATTGTTGTTCTTGTACAGTTTTCTGTCTTTTACTCCCATCCCAGCCCACCACCACAGCCCTCCCCACCTCCCTCCCATTTCCACCCCCCCTAGTTTTTGTCCATGTGTCCTTTATACTTGTTGCTCCAAATGAACTCCATTTACTTTAAATTTTCTTAAAAGGTAGTGTGAAATAAGCATGTACATCTTCATGTCAGAGCACATAGAAAAGGCTGTATTTTTATTTATCACAATAGATTTCTTACATATATAAAGGAAAGAATTAACTTTTTTTTTTTATCAAGAAAGTCATCTTGAAACTTTACTATAATCAGAATAAGACTTTCATTAGATGTCAGAATAGTTTTAAATCTCCATCACTATCATTACTTTGCTTTGTGGCAAATGTATAATTCCTGTTAATATTACCTAAATGCTCTGCATCTAATATTTTCTATACTCTCATGACAAGAAAAATCCTTTGATTACCTTTTAATCTACTCAGATATTCACTCTCTTTCATTCTCATATGTGGAGATTTACATACAGTGATGATTACTCTTCTATTCCCTTTCCCTTTCTCCTTTTACTCTCTTGTCTTCTGGTTGAATATGTTTAAATGAGATTTATTGAATATACCAAGTTTCTGTGAAAGTTACCTCCTTGTGTTAAAAGTTTCTACTCCTCCTTTTATTTATACTTGATAACTTGATTATATAACTATTTGAATTTATGAGGATTATTGCCAATCAGATTTTTAACTGATTTTTCTTAAATAGCACAGGATAATTCTGTTTATAACACATTGAATAGAATTAATCATATATAGCCTTCTGCATGATTACAGTAGGAATTGGATAACTCTAGCATATGGATATTTCTTTGATTTGTTTATTTTTGAGTGTTACTCAACTTGAGTCTTTTGTCTGGTCTTTCCAGCCAGTTTCAGAATTCATTATGAGGCTTTGATTAGAGGGGCATGTTTGTAGCAAAATACCTTCCTAATTTTCATGCCATCTACAAGGAACCTGTCCTGGTGTTCCATGCCATTGCCATTGAAACCAAATTCTTCTTCTGGTCAGTATGTTATTTGGCAGAAACAGTATTGGTCAAAACAGAAACTTAACTAAATCCAGCTTAAGTGAAAAAGGGAATTTATGGGAAATATCCTAGAAAAACTCACAGAACTCAAGGTGGAACTAAGTCAAGACAGGACCTTAGGCTATCAGACACCAGTTGTATTCTATTTTTCACCTTTCTTTGCTTGTTTCTAAATATTTGCTTTCTTTTTTCTATTGGAGATAAGCTTTCCCCATGGCGGGGAGTATGGTTCCACATTCATTTGCTTCCATTTATATGACTGTAATCTTTTTTTTAATTATATTTTATTGATTATGCTATTACAGTTGTCCCATTTTCCCCCCTTCATTACCCTCCACCCTGCACACCCCCTCCCACCCACATTCCCCCCTTTAGTTCATGCCCATGTGTCATAAGTTCTTTAGCTTCTACATTTCCCACACTATTCTTGCCCTCCCCCTGTCTATTTTCTACCCACCATCTATGCTA
>PVKU01003723.1:0-168906 GCA_004027475.1 Anoura caudifer
TCATGTCCTCATTTCCTTTGTAACCCAGTATAAATTTCCATGGTCAATAATTATCCAACCCTGACATACGTGCTCAAGTCCAACTCACTTGTTCCTCTCTTGCTCTGAAGTATTCTTTGGCTGACCACAGCCCAGCTTGAATCCAAATTTCTCTGCCTATTCTATAGCTGTACCCTGGACATCTTTTTTGTACTCCTTGGACATCTTTTCCTATCTACATTTCTTTTATGGTCCCACTCAGTATGATGGCTTTAAATGCTATATACACGCTGATGACCACAAATTTGTATCTCAGCTTTAACTTTGCCTTTGAACTTTGTCCCTGAATTCTGGTCCTATATACCTAACTATCCACTTGATATCTCCACGTGGCTAAGCTCCTGAGAGTCTATACCACCAAGCACACTCCTTACGCTTTGTCCCTGGTGATAGTTGTGCCTTGAATTTGTAGCTTGAATTTACCTTATATAAAAGTTACCTGTTTGGTTTCTGGGTTATTTTTTATCTGTTTTTTTAGTTTCTGTTCATATTAGCCTTGAATATCTATCTATTTAAATCTATTTTCAACTTGCCCATTATTTTTTTCATTTTAAGGGTGTCCCTTATAGATAATATATGCTAGGCCTTAATGAAATCAAGGGCACTAGGTACAGATATGACAGAGATAAAAAAGAATGTTATGGTCAATTATAGGCTATACAGTAAATAACTTAGATGAAGTAGATAATTTTTGAAAAAATATAAAATGCCAAAACTAGCAGAAGAATTAAATATATTAACAGACCAAATACATATAAGGAAATTGAATGGTAATTAAAGACCTTACCTCCAGAAGGCTGCCGGTCAAGATGGCAGCATGGGCAGACATGACTCAATTCTTTACACAACCAAATCAAAATTACAACTAGAATATAGAACAACCATCACTCAGAACCATCAGAAATTAAGTTGAATGGAAGTCTGATAACTATGGAATTAAAGAAACAACATTCATCCAGATTGGTAGGAGGGGCACAGATGTGTGGAACACATCTTGTTCTACATCCACATGTGGTAGATAAAATTCAGGATGATCTCTCTGGAGCAAGGAGCCCCAGCCCCACACCAGGATCCCTTAGTCCAGGGTCCCAGTGCCAAGAAGATAAATCCCCACAACTTCTGGCTGCAAAAACCAGCGGGGATTGAGTCAGTGGAAGAAATTTCTGGAGCCCCAAGCAGTTCCTCTTAAAGAACCAACACACAGACTCACCTACTCACACTCACTCCCTCTGAGCTCTGGTGCTGGGGTGGTAGCTTGGAAGGCACCAATCAAATGCTGGGAAAGACGAAGGTGTCTGGCATCAATGCAAACAGATGCCTTGTCCCTTTTCTAAAGCCTTCCCCCACAGAGCTGGCAAGCTGGTGCTGAATCTGAGACTCCATCAACCTAGCTAACACTGACCCACCTTGAAGATCCCCAGAGACTCCACCCCACCCAACTTATGGACCCACCCAAGCTGCTTTTTCATATGAATGGCTGGTGTTGATTCAAGCTGCACAACTTCCTAAATCCACTCAAACAAGCAACAGCTGGCCTCACTGAGCCCCAGGCCCAGCACTAACAACAGCCATCCCAGATTCACAGTTTAGCTTTGGCTGAGAATCTCCAAGCCCAGCACAAGTAGCAGCCATTGCAGATTGCTTTATAGCTCAGGCAGGGTGGCCCTGGGCAAAACACAGGTGGGGACTGACCTTGCCCTGCACCACCCAGGGAGACCCCAGAACCTGTACAACCAAGTGGGCAGCTACAGACCACACTGGAGCATCACCACCCGGCCCCTGCACAGCTGATCCTCCACAGAAGGCAGAGGTTGGTGGTCAGTGGTCACAGCCAGTCCTTGCAGCTGACCGGCCTAAGTAAATCCTTCCCATTGACCTGTCAACAACAACCAAGGTTTACTACAAGAGGAGGGTGCACCCAGCCCACACAAAGGGCTCACCTCGAGTACCCAGCTTGGGTGATAGGTGAGGCTGTGCCACTGGACCCTACAGGACACCTACTACATTAGGCCACACTACCAAGACACAGAGCCGAAGCAGCTCTACCTAATGCATAGAAACAAACACAGGGAGGCTACCAAAACAAGGAAACAAAGAAACATGGCCCAAATGAAAAAAAAAAAAACAGATCAAAACTCCATTAAAAAAGCTAAATGAAATGGAGAAAAGCAATCCAACAGATCAGGGGTGTCAAACTCATTTTCACCAGGGGCCACATCGGCCTCACGGTTGCCTTCAAAGGGCCAAAATAATTTTAGGACTGTATAAATGTAACTACTCCTTAACTGTTAATGAGCTGAAATTACATTTGGCCCTTCGAAGGCAACCTCGAGGCTGATGTGGCCCTCAGTGAAAATGAGTTTAACATCCCTCTTTAGATGCAGAGTTCAAAACACCGGTTATAAGAATGTTCACGGAACTTAGTGAGGACCTCAACAGCATAAAAAAGATCTAATCAGAAACAAAGGATACACTAACTGAAATAAAGAACAATTTACAGAGAAACAACAGTAAAGTGGATGAAGCTGAGAATCAAATCAATGACTTGAAACATAAAGAAGAAAAAAAAAACAATCAGAACAACACGAAGAAAAAATAATCCAAAAAAAATTAGGATAGTATAAGCAAACTGTGGGACAACTTCAAGCATTCCTATTATCATACCATAAAGGTGCCAGAATGATAAGAAAAAGAGGAAGAAATTGGAAATCTATTTGAAAAAATAATGAAAGAAAACTTCCCTAATTTGGTGAAGGAAGTAGACATGCAAGTCCAGGAAGTACAGAGTCTCAAATAAGTTGGACGCAAAGAGGCCCACTCCAAGACACATCATAGTTAAAACTCCAAAGGTTAAAAGATAAAGAGAGAATCTTAAAAGTAGCCAAAAAAAAAAAAAAAAAAAGAAGTTAGTTGCCTACAGGGGAGTGCCCATAAGACTCTCAGTTGATTTCTCAAAAGAAACTTTGCAGGCTAGAAGGGATTGGCAAGAAATATTCAAAGTTATGAAAAGCAGGGAGCTATAGCCAAGATTGCTCTATCCAGCATAGCTATCATTTGGAATCGAAGGGCAGATAAAGAGCTACCCAGACAAGAAAATACTGAAGGAGTTCATCATTGCCAAACCATTACTGTATGAAATGTTAACGGGACTTATTGAAGAAAAATAAGATCAAAACTATGAACAATAAAATGGCAATAAATACATATCTACCAATGTGAATCTACAAAACGAACCAAGCAAACAAAAAGAAGAGAGACAGAATCACAGATATGGAGAGCATTTTGATGGTTGCCGGATGGGAGGGAGGTATAGGGGAAAGAGTGAAGAGGTGAGGGGATTAAGAAGTACAAACAGGGAGTCACAGAATAGCCATGGGGATGTAACGATGTACAGTATAGGAAATGGAGTAGTCAAAGAACTTACGCACATGACCCATGGACATAAATAATGGTGTGAGGATTGCCTAAGGGAGAGGGGGGTGCTGGGTGGAGGAGCACAAAAAGGGAAAAACTGGTATAACTAATAGCATAGTCAATGAAATATAATTAAAAATTAAAAAGCAGATTAAGGAAAGTGCTCTTCACTATAACAACAGAAGAGGGAGCACTTGAGCTGAAAAACCAGAAGGGCCCTTAAAAACTGTATTCTCTCTAAAACATTCATTTGTTAAAAGTTGACCCAGAAAAATCCAATATATTCAAACATGAATAACATCAACAAAAATTCAGTGCCATACAAAGTTATAATAAGGGAAACACACACACAAAGAAATAATTACATTTTGACAGATGAAAACAGACCAGAAAAAAATGCTGTCCCAAAGCAGAAACCAAGACCAAACTTAAAGATCACAGTAGCAGATAGATACTGTGGTGTGCTCCCCAGATATCCATCCACTTCAGGACTGAAGCAAGCATTGAGTGTTCCTCTGGGAATTTCCTTTGGCCAAAGAAATCTTCCTCTTCCAAGTTCGAACCTCTCCCTAAGGTTCACTTGCATCCAATGACTGGTCCATGTTCAAAATACAGAGGTCCCTCCCTCAATTTGGACTACTCTTAAGGGCCATTCCAACATCGAAGCTCCTTAAGGGATGGGCTGAGGCCTTTGTTGTAAATGATCATGGTCAGTGGTTTGCTGGATCTGGTTCCTACTGTCCTGTGAGAACCAAATGTTAACATTTTTAGGAATTTTACAGTTTGTTATAACATAGTCATTGCTAAACAAATTATGTAAACTCAAAGTTAAATAAATTACATTCAAAACCAAGGTAATAAATGCTCAATATTCATTACTTCCTAATTATTTTACTACATTTACTATTATCTATGCTCTTGAGGATATGTCTGTTTTTCTCTATGGGTGCCACTATGCACTTCTCCCCAGATCTATGTTCAGTGACGTCATGTTTGTAGCTTAAAAATGACCACGATAGAAGTGTTTACATGCTGGAAAATATTACGAATCTGGGCTCTCATTCCCCCTGAAAATTGGTTGTTAAACATTTACCAGTGCACTACCAACTGCAGTTCAGCATCTCCTATCTGTCTGATTCTCCTTCCTTCCTGTTGTCACAATTGCTCACCCCAAGGGTGCTCTCCAGTAAACTTTGTGCACTCCAGTCTCTGCCTCAGAGTCTGTGCCCCAGGGACTGCAGCCAAAAACAAAACAAAACAAAGCAAAACAAAACAAAACAAAACAAAAAATGGCTAGGACCAATGTACCATATAGAACATAAAGAATGGAAATAAGAAAAGCCAAGAAAAATGAAAGAAATACAATATGAAAATGATCAAAGAAAGTAATATAGAAATCAGACAAATAACATACATATTTCCAGATGCCTTTAAGAAGAAAATCAAAATAATAGAATTAATACAACTATAATTCAGTCACATTTTTCTTGGGAATGGGGGTGAGCACACCATATACCAAATTAAATAGCCCCAGATTAGTCATCGTTTAGATTTATCCTAGAAAATTATTATGCTTTAATACAAAGAAAAAAAATTACCTGTGGTTTCTGGCAGAAAGACCAAGTCATTTTCTAAGGAGAGCAAACCAGTTTGGCATCAGAGTTCTAGCAACATTCAAAGCCAGAAAACAGTAAAGCAACATCTACAATATAATCAAGGGGAACAATGTGCACCAAAGAACTTAAATGCAGACAAATTGCTCTATAAGTAGCAAGGCTATAGAAAGGTTTTCAGTGTGATAATCACCTGGGATGATTATATTCATCAGTCCTTCCTGAGGATAAACTTCAACCAACTAAGAGAGGACTGATAAACTTCAGCCAAGAGACTGGTAGTGCACACTGAATATATTTAGCTATATATCTAAGAATAAAACAAAACTGGGAATAAGAATAGCATACAATTTTATATGCTCTGACAATGTAATAACTAAGAAAAAAATGAGAGGATAGAAAATGTAGAATAGCTCACTAACTAACAGGTAAGGGAATCCAAGGATGTGACTTAAAGCCAACAAACTAATTACACAAACCAAAACATTTAGAGGGACAAGAATGAATAATTAAGGAAACAATACCACTAACTAAAATTGCTGGGTGGTGGGCACAGAGGAGACAGGTGGTAGTTTCAAGTTCTTTTATTATTGCTTCAAGTAGGAAACTAATAGTCAGTGTGTGAAGAAAAGGAGAACCAAGTTATTATATGAGTACTGATATAAAGGGAAATTGTTAAAGCAAAAATATGAATTTCCCTAAATATCAAGAGAAATGCACACACAGACACCCATACCACAAAGAGCAAAAGAAACTGAACATACAGTTTACTGGAAGACCATGCATTGTTTTGTATATATAAAGATGATGTAACTGAAGTTAAATATAGAAGTTGTATGTTTGTGTATATATATTTATATACCTTCATACATATGTATGTAGGTATATAAATAAGTGATTTAAGCATATGTATATGCTTAAATATTATATATATGTACTTATCAAAAGGAAGGGATTTTCTGGTTGACTCATAAAATAAAACTCCACTCCTTGCTGTATATAAGAGAATCTCAAATTAAAAAATGAACAAAGATGTACTGTGTAAATGCAAATTTTAAAAGGCAAGCATTATAAACTTAATATCAGATAAGGTAACAATCAATCAAAAATATTAAATGAGACAAAGAAGGACACTTTAAAGTGCTCAAAGCTACAATTCATTATGAAGATATAATAATAGTCATATCTATGCAACAAATAATACCGCAACATCTTTAGTAAAGTAATAGCTACACAAGATGGTGGAAATAGAAAAATACTAATAATTACTTTAATGAGTATCTCTCAATCTAAGACAGTTCAAAGAAATAACAAAAAAAGCATTTAGGAGAACTAAACAATGTTGGACTATAAGATGGACTATAAAATGATAAAAAGCACATCAATCTTACTAAATGTTACATGATGATATACCAGTTATCACTGCATAACAAACTACTTGCAAAATTTAGAGGCTTAAAACAACACATATTATCAAAATTTCTGTGGGTCAGGAGTTCAGCAGCAGCTTAGCTGGCTGGTTTCTGGCTCAAGATCTCTCGTAAGGCTGCAGTCAAGATGTTGGCTGGGGCTGCGGTCACCTGAAGGCTTGACTGGGTCTAGAGAAGCTGCTTCCAAACTGGCTCACTCATGTAGCTGTTGGCTAGAGACCAGATGGAGGTCTCCATAAAGCTTCTTGAGAATTCTTTGATATGGTAGCTGGCTTCTACCAGAACAAATGACCCAAGAGAGACAGAAAAGGTGAATGCCTTTTTATAACCTATTCTCAGAAATGCCACGCTGTCATTTCTGCCACATTCTATTCATTAGATACAAGTCCCTAAGTGTCATCCTCGTTCAAGGGAGGGTCTCCACCTTTTGAAAGGAGAAATACCAAAGAATTTGTGAATTATGATTTAAAACTATCACAGATGGTATATGAAAAGTAAAAATTTGGATTCTTTTTCTATTAAAATAAAAAATTGATCTATAGTCTGCTGTCAACACCCAGATAACCAAAGTTTCTTAAATCATAAAAATACTCTACACAAAAGCCTGTTAACTTTTGAGTCTTGCATTCACAGGAGTCATTTAATAGGCAAAGGAAAGGAAGAAAGAAGGGGAAGATTAAAAAGTTACAGCAAAAATACACAGAAACATTGTTTGGTCAGCATGACTCACTAATGGGAATGTTCCAACATTATCTGACTTGTTTGGAAGACAAAGACCTTTTAAGGACAGTGCAATTTAAGGATTTGGACCGGGTCCTGCTTGAGTTTAAAGGGCTTTGCCTTGATCAAGAGCCTTAAACAGAGGATAGAACAAGGAGGATAAATAAAGTATCAAGTCTTTCTTTTTTCTTTTCTTTTTCTTTAGAGAGAGAGAAAGAAATATTGATGTAAGAAACATAGATCTACTGCCTCACTCCCACCCTGACTGGGGATTAAACCCACAACATATCGGTGTATAGGATGATGCTTCAACTAACTGAGCAACCTGGCCAGCATTCAAGTCTTTCTTATAATGTGGTGATTATCTCCGTCTAGGATAAACACTGCTAATGAAAGACCATCCTTTCTTTTCTATCTAGTTTAATTGTCCAGAAAATGAACTACCTAACAGAAATCAAGACAGAGATATGGTCGACCTTCATTTCAAGAACTAATTTATAATTATAAGAATGCTAAAAGTAGAGCCCTGCTTTCCAATTCTGACAGGTAAATGAGCTAATTGGAGTTCATAGTTCTATCTCAGGTTTACTATATTGTCTTTAAAAAACAAAACTAGTCAAGCAATCCTAAAACACAGTTTTATAGTTCTCTAATAAATACAATGAAAAAATCTTCCAGTGCAAGGAGATAAATTGAGCACATCTGGAACTCTTGTCAGAATAAAGAATCTGTGGCACATTATTTAGAACCAACTGCCAGAGCTCAGTTATTACCAATTTCCATCATATTTAAAAAACTGAAGATAACAGTTTGCTTTCTAGATGAGGTCAGTTCCCATAAGGCTATAGCCTGGATGATATTGCTGACCTTTTCTCATTTCTTGGGAAGGCATTACACATATTCATTCCAACATGCTTTTAGCACAATCCAATGTTTCACACAGTCCCCTATATATCCAATGTTCCTAGTTCTGGGGCCTTCCTTTTATGTTAGAATATGGAACATGTTCATAATGTTTCTCACAATTACAATAAAACTTTTAGTTCCTTTTTCTCCATTTTTTCTGTTTATGTACAAAAACAGAATATTTTAGGACCAATTTAAAACAAATACAATACAAGAGTAACAAGTCCGAGGTCTACTACACAGAGTGTATCATCTTCGGTAAATCACCTACCCTCTCTTTGCTTCAATTCCCAGTCTCTAAAATGTCAACAATAGTATTTAATCTAAATCATAAGGTTACAATCTTGAAAATTAATGATAATGTGGCTGAGTTAATTTTAACAAAATCTACTTTTAGTGTTTTAGTTCAGGAGTTGGCAACCCATAGCCTATGGGCCAAATCTGGCCCACCGACCTATTTGCACAGTTCACAAGTAAAACACTTTTTTACATTTTCTAAAGAATTATAAAGGTGAAAGGAGGAGAGGAAGAAGGAGGAGAAAGAGAAGAAGCAACAAAGACTGTATGTGATCCACAGACCCTAAAATATTTCCTAACTAGCCCTTTACAGAAATAGTTTGCTGACCTCTGTTCTAGTAGATTCAGCTATCTTGAAAATATTTCCAGAACTAATATTTTTTGATAAATATAATAATAAAAATGTATATACTTCAGAGCCATATTATGGGAAGTTAAGGGGGAAAAGGGAGAGAAAATGTTATTTGAAATCATTCATTTAATAAATATTTAAATGCCTAACTAACACAGTGCTAAGCACTGGTGATGAAACAAGTGAACAATCGGGTAAATAATCCCTGCTCCCATGGATTGGAAGAAAGCAGTAAGGGTGACAAATAAGCAATTACCATTGGTTGGAGAAATGCAGTAATAATTGATAAATTTGCAGGTTAATAAGGGAGATTATAGAAGAGGTGCTTAATCCAAATTTGGGGTGTCAGAGGAAGTTTTCCAGAGGAATAACCTCTAGGATGGGACTGAATCGGAAGAGGTTTTCAGTTGACCTTTGAACAACACAAGGATTAGGGTTACTGACCTCCCCAACAGTCAAAAATCTGAGTATAACTTTGACTCCCCCAAAACTTAACTACCAATAGCCTATTAATGACCAGAAGCCTCACTGATAACAAAAAACAGTTGCTAGCTTGATTTTTGCATATGTATTATATACTTTATTCTTATAATAAAGTAAGCTGGAGAAAGGAAAATGTTATTGAAAAAATTGTAAGAGAAAATATATTTACAGTATGTACTGAAAAAAAATCCACATATAAATTGGCCTGTGTAGTTCAAATCTGTGCTGTTCAAAGGTCAACTGTAATTAAGTGAAATAGGGGAAGAAAAAGTATACCTGCTCAAGAGACTATCATACAAAGATCCAGGGGCCAGACAGAACATTGTTACTTAAAGATGTAAAGAAGGTCAGAAGAGATGGGACCTACCTTTACAGGGAAGTAGGAATGAAGGTAGAATTACTAAGAGATGAGGCTAGAGATATAAGCTGACATCAAGCCTACTTGAGGGTTTTAGATTTTACACCGAGGATAATGAAAAGCCATGAGTAAATTTTAAGCTGGGGTGTAATGATACCATTTTCATTTTAGAGTACATACTCTAGTGATACAGAGAATGGACTAAAGGGGACAAGTCATAGTGAAACTAGCTAATGAAGTTGCACATGCCATAATCCAGGTGAGAGATGGAACATACTGCTATCAATTGGTACCAGGTGGAATGTATTATACCACTTTTTAAAGATTTATTGATTTGAGAGAGAGAGGAAGGGGGGGGGAGAGAAAGAGAGAAATACCAATTTGTTGTTTCACTTATTTATGCATTCATTGGTTGCTTCTTGTGTGTGCCTTGACCAGGGATGGAACCTGCAACCTTGGTGTATTGGGCAATGTCTAACCAACTAAACTACCTGACCAGGGCAACGTACTGTACTGATTACTCAGTTATTGTCTCTCAGCTCCAAATCCTTCTATATTCTGCTTTTTGATACTGTTTATATTAAGACTTTACTAAATCTAGAATTTATTTTGATGTGAGGTAAGGATGGTATTTCCTATTTTTCCAAACAAATAGCCAATTGTTCCAATACTTTTCATTAAATAACTCATTAGCTAGAGATCTGAAATGTCATCTTTAATCATATATCAAATTAATCCTTATAGATGGGGATCTATTTCTAGACCAGATATTCTGTTTCATTGATTTGCCCATCCTAGTACCAATAATACCAAAATGTGTATTAATTACTATGACTTTTAGAATCAGCTTGTGAAGTTCCTAGAAAAATGCTATTGGGATTTTTATTGCATTGCACTGACATAGATCAATTTGGGAAAATGAGTATTTTTTTATATTAAGTTGAGTCCTGCTACATATGAACATGGAATATTTCTGCATTCATTTATCTCTTCAATGTTTTTGAATTAAATTTAAAATTTCTCATGTCTTGTACACAGTTTGTTAGATTTAATCCCACATACTTTATTTTTAATGTTATTGTAAATGGCATTTTATATTAAGTTTTCCCTTGTGGCTAAAGTATAGAAATGTATTTGATCTAGTGTATTAGTCTTATGCCCAGCCATCTTGCTAAAATAAATGATTCTTTTTAATGATTTATAGTTATATACTTTCAAGTTTTCTATGAAAATAAGTATATTACCTACCTAAGTTTCTTCCTTTTAAGTTCTTACATTTCTTTATTTTCCTTGTTTTACCACCCTGTCTAGGATGTCCTGTAAAATGCTGATGAGAAGTGGTAATAGTATCCCTGACTGGTGTGGCTCAGTGGGTTGGGTATCATCCTGTAAACTGAAAGGTCCCTGGTTTGATTCCGTGTCAGGGCACGTGACTGCATTGTGGGCCAGGTTCCTGGTTGGGGGCATGTGAGAGGCAACCAAATGATGTTTCTCTCAAAGATGGATATTTCTCTCAAACATGAATGCTTTTCTCCCTTTCTTTCTCTTTCCCTTCCTCTCCCTCTAAAAATAAATAAGTAAAATATTTTTTTAAAAAAAGAAGTGGTAATAGTAGACATCCTTATCTTGTTCCTTGGTTTTGGAGAGAAAACTGCTATTGTTGGGAATGATGTTCACTTTAAGTTTTTCATAGATTTCCTTTAACAAATTAGGAAAGTTTTCTCTTTAGTTTGCTAAGAGGTTTTTTTTTTTTTTTCCCATGAATGGGTACTGAATTCAAATGCTTGTTCTTCCTCTGTTGAGACACTCTTAGCTTCCCACCCCCTATCTATTAACATGGTAATTTACATTGGTAGTTTGTATTGTTTTGTTTTGAATGTTAAATCACCCTTGAATTCCTGGAAGAAACTGAACTAGATCATGCATATTATTTATTATACTGCTGGATTTAGTTTACTAATAATTTATTTAGAATTTTTGTGTCTATGATAATAAGATGAGACTTTATTTTTCTTTGTCTCCCTATCTGGTTTTGGTATCAAGGCTTTTATGGTCTTATGGAAAGAGTTGGGGCATATTTCCACTTTTTCTATGTCCTGGACAAGTTTAGTATGCAGAAAGATTTATTTTGTAATATATTCTATTGATTATGCTATTATAGTTGTCCCATTCCCCTCCCTTCACTCCCCTCCACCCTGCACACCCCTTCCACCCACATTCCCCCATTTAGTTCATGTCCATGTGTCATAAGTTCTTTAGTTTCTACATTTTCCACACTATTCTTGCCCTTCCCCTGACTATTTTCTACCCACAGTCTATGCTACTTATTCTCTGTACCTTTTCCCCTCTCTCCTCCTCCCACTCCCCTGTTGCTGACCCTCCATGTGATCTCCATTTCTGTGGTTCTGTTCCTGTTCTACTTGTTTGCTTAGTTTGCTTTTGATTTAGGTGTGGTTGTTAATAACTGTGAGTTTGCTGTCTTTTTACTGTCATATTTTTATCTTCTTTTTCTTAGATAAGTGCCTTTAACATTTCATATAATAAGGGCTTGGTGATGATGAACTCCTTTAATTTGACCTTATCTGAGAAGCACTTTATCTTCCCTTCCATTCTAAATGAAAGCTTTGCTGGATAGAGCAATCTTGGATGTACATCCTTGACTTTCATGACTTGGAATACTCCTTTCCAGCCCCTTCTTACCTGCAAGTTCTCTTTGGAGAAATCAGCTGACAGTCTGATGGGAACTCCTTTGTAGGTGACTGTCCCCTTATCCCTTGCTGCTTCTAGAATTCTCTCCTTCATTTGAATCTTGGCTAATGTAATTATGATGTGCCTTGGTGTGTTCCTCCTTGGGTCCACCTTCTTTGGGACTCTCTGAGCTTCCTGGACCTCCTGGAAATCTATTTCCTTTGCCAGATTGGGGAAGTTCTCCTTTATTATTTGTTCAAATAACTTTTCCACTTGTTGCTTTTTCTCTTCCCCTTCTGGTACCCCTATAATTAGGATGTTGGGATGTTTAAAGATGTCCTGGAGGTTCCTAAGACTCTCCTCATTTTTTTTTGAATCCTTGTTTCTTCATTCTTTTCTGTTTGGTTGTTTCTTTCTCCTTCTGGTCCACTCCATTGATTTGAGTCCCAGTTTTCCTCCTATCACTATTGGTTCTCTGTGCATTTTCCTTCATTTCACTTAGTGTAGCCTTCATTTCTTCATCTAATTTGCGACCAAAATCAACCAGTTCAGAGAGCATCCTGATCATCAGTGCTTTGAACTGTGCAACCGATAGGTTGGCTATCTCTTGGCCGCTTAGATGAATTGGCTCTGGGGCTTTGATCTGTTCTCCTGTTTGAGCCTTTTTTTTTTGGGGGGGGGGGTCTAGTGGCACCTGTTACGTAGTGAGGGGTGGAGCCTTAGGTGTTCACCAGGGTGGGGCAGCCCAGTCACCAGGTTGTGATACTGTATGTGGGGGTGGGGTCCAAGAGGGAACAATGGTGCTTGCTCAGCTCTCTCTCCTATTTCAGTCCCTTCCACTGCTTTCCCCAAGCAAATTGGGCCCTTCTGGTGCTGATTTCCCTGTGGGTGGGCTTGTGTATGTTCTAGGACCCTGTGGGTTTCTCCAATGAACTCTCCTGTGAGGCTGGGAGTCTCTCCCGGCACCTCAACCCCCACAAGTGTTTTCAATTGGTATTTTTAGGTGTTATTTCCCAGCACTGGGGCCCTAGGTTGCGAGGTCTGTCTCGCTCCGTTTTCATCTGTATGATCTGCGTGTGAATGTGGGGCCACCTGGTCAGCCAGCCGCCTTATGCAGCCTCACTGGGTCTACCTGTTGCCACCCCGTGCCTGGGGTCCGCTAGGCACTGCCTGTGTACCTCGGGTCTGCTAGCCTCTGCCTGCACGCCTGGGGCTCCTGCATGCCAGGGTCCACCAACCTCCACTTTTTCCTGCCACAACTTTGCCCCTCTTACTGGTCTTGATGAATGGTCATTGGACTTCCATACAGTTCAATTTTCTGTTAGTTCTGGTTGTTTTCTTGTTTCTAAATCTTTGTTGTCTTTAATTTTGGTTGTGCGAGGAGGCACAGTGTGTCCACCTACGCCTCCATGTTGGCCCAGTATGCAGAAAGATTTAAATGATCTAGTCTTTGAAAATCTGGAAGAATACCTAAATAAAGCCATCTACAGACCACATTTATTAAATGGTGCTTTCAGTGGCAAACACAGGCACACTATGGAGATATTTCAGGTTCCATTCCACACCACCAGAACACAGTAAGTATCAAAATAAAGCAAGAACTGCAATAAAATTAGTATTTTGATAAAGTGAATTGTAATCTTTTTGTTGGTGGAGGGTCTTGCCTTCAATTTGTAAAAAACACAGTATCTGTGAAGCACAATAAAACAAAGCCAATAAAATGAGGTGGGCCTGTACCAGAATATCCATGTAACAATGGCTTAAACAATAAAGACATTTAATTATTTCTTCTAACTAGAACTCTCTCCAGAATAAAGCATTATTGACTGAGTGTTTTTCTTATTCTTGATGGTGCTGCATCTGAGTGATACTTTAACAGAAAGTGTAAAAAAAGTGTATATACATCTGAGAAGGCTCAGATTTATGCATGAACAAAAAATGTAGAATAAGGAAAAAGCTTTTTTGGAAATCAGTCAATCACTGAAATATTATTTGATAGGTATTAATAGTTTAACTTAAATATACATACATATACATATGAATATACTTTATATGTAGAACCAGAGAAAGAGTTCTGTGTATTTTTATGGCTGAGATAAATCCAATGCACTATGTAATATCATTTTTCTAAATGTAAAAAAAAAAAAAGAAAAACAAACCCAGAAGTAGGGACTTTGATTTATAATCCTACCTTGCCTTTCTTTTGACTTAAGCATAAGGTACAAATCTTGTACTTTTTATATTCTTGAGGCCTAATATTGTGCATACTGTGCATAAACAGTATATAGAAAGTTTAATTTTCATTTTGTTCTTCAATAGAATCAGAATAGTGATGCAGACATAACAATAGATTAGTAAGATCAGTCTAACTGATTGAGAGTATTTTGTGTTTGGCAGATATTCTCAAGACAAAAATTAATAATTGTTTTGCACTATCCCAAAAGCACATTAAAATATTTGCACACATAACTGAGAATCTGTGTTTGCTAACAGGCATGTGGAGATCTTTCCAATAAATAGCCAGTATATTTTGAAAAGTTTTTCCTGCCTTTAGGAATAAAATTAATTGTGAAAGGGCAGGTGTTTTGGGGAGCAGGGAGGAACCAGAAGCATCTTAAATTAAACAGAACCACTGTCTCTTTCACAGGATAAAGGTGGGAGGAGGTGAAGAGGACCAGAATCTGGTAATTTAAGGTGACAGACACTAATAATAAGTGTCTTTGAATTTAAAAGCTGCAGCAAGGGAGGACATAATTAAATTACACGAGGACAAAGAAGGCTAGAGAAAGACTAAAAGGTGCTCTCAGGTCAGCCTTCCACTACAGCTAGGTACTGTTCTCACAGAGTTCCCTAGAGAGTCTTCTACCATCAAGTGACATTTGAGGTATTAAACATGTGAGATGGGATTGGACACCTTGAGCATATGATCCTTAAGGGGCTGACAGTGCACACTTCCTGTTGAACTAGTTTCTTATCCTAGAGTCTGATCCCCAAGCTCAGATGTTCTCCTGTTCTCCAGCACTTTTCAAATGTCTATCATTCTGTTACGAAAAGAATGAGGAAAAGCCAACAGATCAGCTTCTGCTGTGAGGTATGCAATTTACCTCCAGAGAACGTTTCAGCCTATATGAGGAACCACTGGGAGAAATGGGAAAGGGATCCAATATTTACTGAATGTGTACTATATTCTAAGCAGAGTATTACATGTCATTTAATTTAATCCCCGTGACAATATCTGTTGCCCAAATACTAGCTGAGACTTACAGAAGAAATTTGCTCCCTGACTGATGTTAAAAAGTCAAAGATGAAATGCAAACGCATTCTGACTCCAAAGCTTATTCCACCAGAGCAAGGGATCCCTCCCATCAAGTGTTAATGCCAGGGTGTTTCCTTGCCTCATGGGAATGCAGCATCTCCTTGTCTCTGTAACATTTCTACACCAGAGTGACTTGTTACTGAAACAATTGAACATTCTGCAAACTAAGAATCTGACAAAATCCTAAAAGTTTATTAAATTCAGGGGTATTAGTGTACATGTGTTTAAAATCCCAAGAGTGAAAGGAAGTACACTAATACTGCCAACAATAATTTTTTTAAAAAAGGAAAATCACTTCCTCCTTCATTTATTGGAATTGCTTGGAAGCAGAAGTCCGGAAATCCCCTTCCTTGATTTGTGGTATTTATGTGGCTGTTAGTCCCAAAGAACAGAATTTATTCTGCTTGGTCCTTTGAAACGTTCAATATTTTTTTCATTCTTCCTTAATAGGATATAGTTTGAGTTAGTTTAAAGATTTCCACATGACAATAGTTTATTTTATTCCCTTTTCTATGTTCTTAGAAAATGAAGCTGTAAGCAAAGTATGCCTAATTACTTCTTATACATAAAAAAGTGTATTCCCTACAATGATAACTTACTATCCTAGGAATCAGCAAAATACCTTTAATACACACAAATTTTCAGTTGAATGAATAAATTAACTATACATGTCAAAAACACATTTAAATGTATGGTTAAAATGGATGATCTTAAATGTTTGGGAAGAATACAAATTGTTCAAATGCATAGAACTCATATCCTGGAATAACTACAGAATATGTTTCACTTAAGTAAAATACATTATTTTAATTATTAAAAGATTATCACAGACATGTAGTTAAATGGAATAGAATAGAATGTCCAAAAATAGACAAATGCAAATATATTCATTTAATTTTTAACAAAAGGACCAAAGTAATTCAACAGTGGAAAGGACAGTCTTTTCAACAAATGGTGCTAGGACAACTGAACATCCATATGGAAAAACCTTGACCTTTACCTCATACCATATACCAAAAAAACTAACTTGAAATGAAACACAGACCTATAGATAAGAGCTAAAACTATAAAACTTCTGAACTACAAAAATGGTAAAAATCTTCGTGAAATGGATTAGACAACTATTTCTTAAATAGAATGCTGCACAAGACAAAAAAAGTTGATAAACTGTACTTCATCAAAACTTGAAACTTCTACTTTCTGACAAGCTATTATCAAGAAAATTTAAGCCCTGGCTGGTGTGGCTCAGTGGACTGAATGCTGACCTAAGAACTAAAGGGACACTCGTTCAATTCCCAGTCAAGGAACATGCCTGAGTTGTGGGCCAGGTCCCCATTGGGGAGCGTGCAAGAGGCAACCACACATTGATGTTTCTCTCCCTCTCTTTCTCCCTCCCTTCCCCTCTCTCTGAAAATAAATTAATAAAATCTTTTTTAAAAATTTAAGAAACAAGCCAGAGATTGGGAGATAATACTTTCAAAGCATATATCTGATAAAAGACTTGTATTCATAATATATAAACAACGTTTACTCAGTAATAAGACAAATAATACAATTAATAAATGGAAAGAAGATTCAAATGGATACTCCACCAAAAAATGACATATAAAAGAGAAATACACACCCTGGCTGGTGTGATTCAGTGGATTGAGTGCCTGCTTGTGAACTGAAAGGTCTCCTGTTCAATTCCCAGTCAGGGCGCATGCCTGAGTTCCAGGCCAGGTCCCCAGTTGGGGGCATGCAGGAGGCAACCAATCCATGTATCTCTCACACATCAATGTCTCTCCCTCTCTTTCTCCCTCCCTTCCACTCTCTCTAAAAGTAAATAAATAAAATATTTAAGACAAAAAAGACAAATGTGCACATGAAATGATGCATGGCATCATTAGTTATTAGGGAAACATTAATACAGTGAGAAATCATCACATTCACTAGAATAGCTGAAAGTAAAAAGACCAACAATATTAAGTACAGTAAAGGATGGGGAGTTAACTAGAACTCTCATATATTGTTGGTGGGAATGCAAAATAGTACATGCAATTCGAAAAAAGTCTGGCAGTTTTTTAAAGTTGAACGCATGTTACAATGCAACCTACTCCATAGAAATCTTTCTTCTAAGTAATTTACCCAACAGAAATGAAAACAGATGTCCTGGTGAAGACTGGTATGTAAATGTTTATAGCAGCTTTATTTATAAGAGCTCAAAGCTAAAACAACACAAATGTCCATCAATTGGTGAATTGATAAATTATGATATGTACACAATGAAATCGAATCTACCACTTAGCATTAAAAAGGAATGAACTACTGACACATGAAACAACATGGATAATCTCAAAAGCATTACACTAAAGTGAAAGGAGCCAGAGACAGACACAAAAGACTACAAGCATTTATATGAAATTGTAGTAAAGTCAAAACTGTACCGACAGAAAGCAGATCAGTGGTTGCATGGGGCAGGGATGAGGGATTAGGAGAGGAGACTGATGGTAAAGAGGAACAAGGGAATGTTTGGGGGTGACAGAAATATTGTATTAGGATTGTCATGGTGGCTATACTGTTGTACACATATGCCAAAAACACATTGAAATGTATACTTAAAACTGATGAATCTCAATGTATGCAAAAGATGCCTCAATAAAGCCAATTTTTAAAATATGTTCCTCTTCCTTCATGAGAATCAGAGATTTAGATTAGATATAAGATATTTCTGATCATGTGACATTACTGAGATTTCCTTGATAATTTTTAAGAAAGGAGAAGGCCATTGATTAAACCAGAATAGATGTTTCTGAGGCAAAAAGTAAAGGATACACTTATCTGATATATATACTATATACAACCTATCTTATGTTATATATAGGTTGTATACATATAAGGGTGTGGCAAAAACAGGTTTACAGTTGTGAGTATGCAAAACATAGTGTATTCTTGTATTATTATTTGGTAATTATTGTATTCTTATGCAAAAAAACTGCAAACATACTTTTGCCCCACCCTGTAGTAAATATTTATATGATTCTAAAAGTATTTAGATAAAAACCACAAAGCTTCTCAATTTAAATTTTCATCCCTCTTTTGAGATTTAGAGAAAATAGTTTAATTTTTCCATATAGTTACCAAAATGACTCCTTATGAGTGTATCCCAAAATGCAAATGTATGTAACAATTTATTACAAACATACAAAACTTTTAAGTTCAACTAAACCATAGTGTAATATATGACCATAAACTCTAATTTGTTTTTATGATGTTTGGTCCTGATTTTTCTTTTTTTAAATATATTTTATTGATTGTGCTATTACAACTATCCCAATTTTCTCCCTTGGCCCCCTACACCTGGTACCCCCATTCCCTCCAGCAAAAAATCCCCCCCACCTTAATTCATGTCCATGTGTCATGCATGTAAGTTCTTTTGCTACTCCATTTCCTATACTGTTCTTAACACCCCCCTGTCCGTTTTGTACCTACCAATTTGTACTTCTTAATCCTTTCACCTTTTCCCCCATTCTTCCCCTTCCCCCTCCCAACTGAAAACCCCCTCAAATGATTTCTATATCTATGATACTGTTTATATTCTGCTGGTTTGCCTAGTTTATTTGTGGATTCAATTGTTGATAGTTGTGAATTTATTGCCATTTTAATGTTCATACTTTTGATCTTCTTTCTCTTAAATAGGTCCCTTTAACATTTCATATAATACTGACTTGGTGATGATGAACTCCTTTAGCTTTACCTTGTCTGGGAAGCACTTTATATGCCCTTCCACTCTATATAATAGCTTTGCTGGATAGAGTAATCTAGGTTGTAGGTCCTTGATTTCATCACTTTGAATACTTCTTGCCAGTCCCTTCTAGCCTGCAGTGTTACTTTTGAGAAATTAGCTGACAGTCTTATGGGAACTCCTTTGTAAGTAACTATCTACTTTTCTCTTGCTGCTTTTAAGATTCTCTATCGTTAACCTTTGGCATTTTAATTATGATGTGTCTTGGTGTGGTCCTGTCTGTGTCCATATTGTTTGGGACTCTGTGTTTCCTGGACTTGCATGTCTATTTCCTTCACCAAATTAGGGAAGTTTTCTTTCATTATTTTTTCAAATAAGTTTTCAATTTCTTTCTCTTTCTCTTCTTCCAGTACCCCTATGATTCACATGTTGGTACATTTGAAGTTGTCCCAGAGACTTTTCAGCTTATCCTTGTTTTTTTTTTTTAATTCCTTTTTTTTCTTGCTGTTCTGTTTTTTTCTTCCTTATGTTCCAAACATCAATTTGATCTCAGCTTCACCCACTCCACTGTTGGTTCCCTGTAAATTTTTCTTTATTTCACTTAGTGTAACCTTCATTTCTGCCTGTTTTTTTTCTTATGCTATTGAAATACCCAGTGAGTTCCTTGAGCATCCTTATAACCAGTGTTTTGAACTCTGCATCTGATAGATTGCTTATCTCCACTTTGTTTAGTTCTTTTACTAGAGTTTTGTTCTGTTCTTTCATTTTGACAGCCTCCCTGTGTCTGTTTCTGTGTATTAGGTAGAGCTGCTTTGACTCCCTGTCTTAGTAGTGTGGCCTATTGTAAAAAAGCAGAGCCTTAGGTAATTTCCCGGGGTGGGGTGTCCCTTGTAAACCAGGTTGATGGGGTCTCGGATATGGTGTTGCCATTCTGTGGCTCTGTGTTGGGGAGGGCTCAAAAAGGGAACAATGTTACTTCCTAGCCTCTGGAGCTTTATCCAAGAGGAAGCTGTTCCCCAGCACTCAACCTGGTGCCAGATACTACAGTTTATTCCTGTATGCCACTGGTGCCCTTCTAGCTGCTCCTCAGAGCGAGACCCCAGAAGAAGTGAGTCTGCATAAGTCCTAAGTCTGTTGCAGGCCTTTTAAAAGGAGATGCCTGAGAATCCAGTTTCTTCCACCACCCCAAACCCCATTAGTTTTTACAACCTGAAGTTATGGGGACTTATCTTCCTGGCACTTGAACCCTGGGCTGGATGGTCTGGTGTGGGCCTGGGATCCCTCACTCCTGAGGTATCCCTCCCAATTTTTGTCCACCACACATAGGTGTGGGACTGCCTGTTCTCTGTCTCCATGTCTCCGCCCCTCCTACCTGTCCGGATGAATGTGACCTCTTTAATTCCTTAGTTGTTGGACTTCCCATACAGCTCGATTTTCTGACAATTCTAGTTGTTTTCTAATTTAGTTGTAATTTTTGCTGTGGTTGTCCAAGGAGGCAAGCCATGTTTCCCAACACCTCTGTCTTGATCAGAAGTTCTGTTCCTGATTTTTCTTTACACCTAATTTAAAATAACAGTCATGCCTGGAAAATTATGTATAAAATAATAAGACCTCTGTTGTTTTTTTACTCCATACAGTAGTCCCCTCTTACCTGTAGGAGATACATTCCAAGACACCCAGTGAATCCTGAAACTGTATATAGTACTGAACCCTATATACACTATGCTTTTTCCTATGCATACATGCCAATGATAAAATTTATAAATTAGGCAAGTTCACAGATAGATTTACTCTTACCATGGATCTTAGCAACCTCAGCATATTATTTTTTTCTTTCCTTATGAAGTTAAGAACTCTCACCTTTTATGGCTTCTCTTTGGCATGTTCAAATTGATAGCATCACTACTCTTGAAATTTGGGACCATTAATAAGTAAAATAATGGTTATGTGAACAGAAACACTGCAATATTGTGACAGGTGATCTGATAACTAAGATGGCTACTAAGTGACTAATGGGCAGGTAGTATACATAGCATATATATATACTAGACAAAGGGGATGATTCACATCCCAGGTAGGACAATGTGAGAGTTCATCACTCAACTCAGAATGGCATGCAATTTAAAATTTATGAACTGTTTATTTCTGGAATTTTTGATTTAAAATTATTGGACCAGGGTTGACCGTGGGTAACTGAAACCTCAGAAAGTGAAACCATAGATACAGGGAAATTACTATCAATTCTCCTAAGGCAATCTCATCCTTTCCAGGATCCTTCATTACCCTCTGTATGCTGATGATTTTTGACCTATAGCTGAGAGCCAGATCCAAGGTTATCTGAGGCCTGAAGCTTACACAATCAGGAGATGCTTTTAAGAAAATTAATATGGCTGTTTATATATATATAATTGTTAGGGCCTGTCTCAGGCCTTTGATAGGGGATTTGCAAGAGACCTGAAGATTAACTTCATCGGCTTTTCAGCAACTCTGCCTCTGCTATAGCTATATCTTAAACCCAGACTTTCTCTTACTACAGAACTATCTTCCTGTTGCCTACTGGGTATCTTTTTTTAAGTCCCCCTTAAAATTAACAGCCCCACAGGTGAACTTGGTGACTCTCCTTCTACTCCTCCACCACTATCACCAGGAACTTGCTAGTTTTCCTACATTCTCTAGATCAGGAAATAGCACTAGCATTCATCCAGTTGCAGAAGTCACCTCCATATCCAAGAAAACCATTAAGTCTTGACAAGTCATCTAAATAATTTGATATTCATATTTCTCTAGTTCATTTACTTTTTCCAACTCTAACCCTATTCTAGTTCAGACCATCAACATCTTTCACCTAGATTATTCCAGCAGCCACCTAATGGGTCTCCTATCCTCTAGTTTTGGCAACTTTCAAACAATTCTTCACATTCTAACCAAAGTTATCTCTCTAGAATACACATATGATCATGTCATTCCCTGGCCTCAAATACTTTACTGTACAAACTTCAATGTGCATGAGAAACAACTTGGCAGTGTTACAAAAAAATTACAGATTTGGAGACTTTAACCCAATGATTTTTACTCAGTAGATCTGGGGTAAAATATAGGAGTGGGCATTTTTTAACAAGACTCCTAGGTGATTCTAAGGTAGGCAGTCCATACTTTAAGGCACAATATTTACTGGCTCCTCAGTTCTCCTACGATAGAGTTCAAACTCCTTAATGTGTCTTGCAATGCCCTGTACAATCTGGCCACTGCATACCTTTCCATCTTCCTTAGTGACCATCACTTCCTGGACCTTAGACTTAAGTTATACTGAATCCCGTTGTCCATTTTTATAGAAAGCATACCCCTGCTATGCTCTGTTCTCCCCTGTTGATCCTACTCCATCTATCAACCCCTTCAATTGAACCAACCAAACACACACCCCCTTCTGCCTTACTAATTCCTATTTTCCATTCAGTTTAGACATCAGTTCCTCTAGGAAGACAACTGATTCCCAAGTCTGAGTTAAGTACCCCTTCTAAGAGCTACTACAACCTCCTGTATTTTCCCCTATCACAGTATGTATCTAAAGTAGTCTACTGATTTATTTGTCTAACTGAATCACTGTCTTATTCTCCAGTGAATCTCCCAGTGCTTAACACTGTACCTGGAACATAATAGGCACTCAATAAAAATTTACTTAATGAAAAAAAAATGAGTGACTTCTACTTAAAAGTATGAATGGAGTTAAGAGAAACAGGCTAAAAATTTTTATTTATGTAATGGAAAATATGTATACCAATGAATGAGTGCCAGGAGGGACTATAGAAAAATAACTATAGTAAATGAGATAGGAAGAAATAAACAAATTATTTAAATAAGCAATTCACAACAAAAAAAATCCAAATGGCCAGTAAGAATCAAAGAGATATTTATTTTCATTTTCAACTAGATAAATGCAAGTTAACCAATGATATTTGGTTAACTTGCATTTATTCCATACCAATCAAACTGGCAAAGATTAAGTCTGATAATACCAACTTTTGGCAAGGCTGTAAAGAAATGAGATCTCACACTGTGGATGGAAGGGTATGCTGGAGGTATATTCCTAGAAACTCTAGAATATAAGTATAAGGATGTTCTTTTGCCACTGTTTATAATAGTGAAAAAATAAAAACAATCCAAATGTCCATCATTAGTGGCATATGTGTCAATGGAATACTTTGGAGCATTTAAAAATAAATGAGTTAGCCCTGGCTGGCTAGCTCAGTTGGTTAAAACATCATCCCAATATGCCAAGATTGTGGGTTTGGTCCCTGGTCAGGGCACATACCAGAGGTAGCCAATGAATGCATAAATAAGGGGAATAAGACAGTGATAATTTTCTTTCTCTCCCTCCTCCCTCTCTAAAATTCAATAAATAAAAATTTTAAAAATAATTAATTACACACTTGAATATGAACAGTCCCCCACAATAAAGAATATAGAATTAACATTAATTGTGCCAATGTTGAGAAATCAAGAGTAAAAAACCAAAGGACCCAACAGTGAAGAAAATCAAAGGGTAATGCTATAACTATCATTTGATTATCCTAATCTGCTAACTTTTTCCAAAAAACTTCTTGTCATTAAGTTTAATACATGATCTGCTATTACGCTACTATTTCTCACCTCATACAACTTCATTAAAATACGACTTCTTTCAGCTTTACCAGTATTGACTGAAAAAGTACTATCTTTTTAGCTTTTTATATAGTTGTTTGGATTGTAATATTTTTGATTCTACATTAATATCTACAATATCCTGAAAAATATTAAAATTAATTTTATGTTTTAGTTTTAAATTTTTATTTATTGATTTATTTTAGAGAGAAAAGGAAGAGAGTGAGAGGGAGGGAAAGAGAAAGGGAAGGAAGGAGGGAGGGAGCGGGAGAGAGAGGAGGGAAAGAGAGGGAGGGAGAGAGAGAGAGAAATATCAATTTGTTTTTGTTGTTCCAGTTATTTAGGCATTCATTGGTTGTTTCTTGTATGTGCCCTGACCAGGGATCAAACCCACAACCTTGGCATATTGGGATGACTCTAACGAACTGAGCTATGTGGCAAGAGCTTCGTGTTTTAAAATTTCCCTTAAATGATAAGATTTTGCCCCACCATCTTTCCATTGTGAAGTTATTTCTTCATAAGACCAAGAAGGTGGTTCTAATAAATTAAAATGCTCTGCTTCTAATAAAAGACATAAATTCATTACTTTTTATTAACATATTCATAGGCAGAGCTTCACATTTATTTTTATTAAATGGAATGCTTTAAACTTACCTGACAAATCTTTAACATGAGAGTCATGCTTTCTAATACCAGTTCTAAATTTTACAAAACTTGTATGGTGCATTTGATTAATTTTTTTGCTTTCTATATGCTAATGCATCTTGACTGTAATGCAACTGGAAATAACAAAAATTCTTCATGAATGTTAATCATTAAAGCAAAGCCTTGCAAGAAATTAATGTTAGCTAATCCCTTTGCCAAACCAAAATAAAAAGAATGAGTAAAATGCATATATATGTATAATCATATATATATACATAAATATATGTGATGCATATATATACACACATATATTATAAAATGAAGGATATGCTAACACACAGAAGTGGCATTTTGTAAACTACCTGTTGCCCATCTCAACCATAGTACTTGACCACTTTTAATAATTTCAATTTCAAATTCTTTAGCTACAGTTTCTAGCTTAACTTCATTTTTATTGGATTGGTGATAAATTGAATAAATTTTACCCATAATATTTTTAAACAATTGACTTATTTTATTTTAGATACTGAATTGCAATCAGTGATTTACACAGTGCCAAATGATGACTTCAGAAAAATTACCAACAAGTTTGTAATTCCTGCAGACTCCCTTCCCACTACTGTATGAACACCATTAGAACAAAAATGCAATTAAGTTCACTTTTATTATTCATTATCAAAGCCACAGTCACTTAAAGTTGACAATAATGTATTGGAAATATACCCTGTTGTCACTGATACCAATTCTTTTGAAGTAACAAATATCATTAACAGTACAGAAACTAATTTAACTGCATACTAGAGATTAATCATTAGGTGCTTTTCTTCAAAAGTGTAGATGCCTAATCAATTATAGCACATATCTGGCATTCTCTTCTATGATATTCTAAAATATCTTTGCATAATTTCTTTTGCAATATATTCTGCTGCTCTTATTGCACTGTATCATGTACGTAAACAACTCCCTATATCAACTCCATTTTTCTCATTTAACTCTTTTACCCCCTCACTATCAGACAAAGACCTACTATGTTTTACTAAACTATAAAGAGTATTAAAAACTTCTATGATGCCCTGGCTGGTGTAGCTCAGTGGATTGAGTGCAGGCCTGTGAACCAAAGGATCGCAGTTCGATTCCTAGTCAGGGCACATGCCTGGGTTGCAGGCCAATTCCCGGCAAGGGACACACGAGGAGCAACCATACACTGATATTTCTCTCCCTCTCTCCCTCTCTCCCTCTCTCCTTCCCCTCCCCTCTAAAGATAAATAAATAAAATGTAAGAAAAAAAAAAACTTCTATGATAGCCCTGGCCAGTGTGGCTTAGTTGGTTGGACCGTCTTCCTGTACACCAAAAGGTTGTGGGTTCAGTTCCTAGTCAGGGCCCATATCTAGGTTGTAGGTTCAATTCCCACTTGGTCTAAATGGGGAAGGCAACCAATTGATATTTCTCTCTCACATCGATGTTTTTCTTTCTCTATCTCTAAAATCAATAAACATTTTAAAAATTAAAAAAACTTCTATGATAGCATTGATGTCTTAATTTATACACTAAATTGGAAATTGAGTCATTAATTAATTTGTGTAACAACTCTTGAATTCTAGTAGTCTTTTTAAAAAATTATGTTCCCTGCCCTGGCTGGTGTGGCTCAGTAGATTGAGTGCCGGCCTGTGAACCAAAGGTTCACCAGTTCGATTCCCAGTCAGGGCACATACCTGAGTTGCATGCCAGGTCCCCAGTAGGAGGTGCACAAGAGGCAACCACACATTGATGCTTCTCTCCCTCTTTCTCTTTCCTTTCCCCTATCTAAAAATAAGTAAATAAAATGTTTAAAATAAAAAATCATGTTCCCTAATTTTTTTTTTGTTTTGTTTGTTCATTTTTTGCAGAAGTTTGCCTGCTAGTTTTATCAGTACCATTTGGGGTTACTAAATATGCCCTCCATTCTTTGGACCAATGGATATGATTTTCTGCTCTCACTCCTAAATGCTGAACTGTCAAACAATCCTTACATCCATTCTTTTATTTCAAGTCATTTGTACTGTTCTGAAAATGATAATACTGTTTTTCATTCTAACAATCTGGAAGCACAAGGCTATCTATTTCTTCCTTTGATGAACATGATGGCTTTTCTTCAATGATTGGTCATTCAATGATTTTGAGATTTGTTTCTGTGTCTACTTTAAAGTTCAGATTTTTAAAAAACAATAAATCACTCTGTTACTTTGGTATTTTAGGAATCTGAATCTGAAAAACAATTTTGTTATGTCAATAAATTCACAATACTACTTGGGATTAACATAAAAATTGTGTTAATTATTATAATATGATTATAATTTTTACTTTAAATATTGGGGCTTTACTTGTTTAGCTATTGATTCTGAGATATGCTTTGCACAAATTTGGTTTGTTTTTATTGTTTGTTTTTAATGGAGCTGATAACATTACACTGTCATAAACCAAGGACTGGTTTCTCTTTAAAGGTTTCATTTATTTATTTTCAGATGAGGGAAGGGAGGGAGAATGGGAAGGAGAAAGAGAGGGAGAGAAACATTGGTGTGAGGGAGAAATATCAATCAGTTGCCTCTCTTACATGCCCTGACCAGATACCAAACCTGCAACCCAGGTGTGTACCCTGAACAAGTATCAAACCAGAGTCCTTTCACTTTGTGGGATGATGCCCAGCCAACTGAGTCTCACTGGTCCAGGCAAAGTTCAGTTTTGGAAACTACTTTATACCCAGACAGTGGACGTTTCTCTTTGGTACAGAAGATTAATTGCTTTTCTTCTTTTGAACTTCACATACATATTGATTATTAGCTACCAAGAATGTTGACTATGAAGTAACATAGAAACTGATTTGGGAGGGGTATTAAATGTTTCTTTTTTATTTATATTTTAATTTTTTATTATATTTTTTATTCTTTGACTTTAAGTAATTTTTTATTTTTTCAATTACAGTTGACATACATTATTATATTAGTTTCAGGTGTACAACCCAGTGATTTGACATTATATAATTTACTAAGTGATCATCCTGACAAATCTCATATCCAGTGACACCATACATAGTTACTACAACATAACTGACTATATTCCCTATGCTGTAGTTTACATCCCATGACTATTCTGTAACTGCCAATTTGTACTTCTTAATCCCTTCACCTTTTTCACACATCCCCCAACCACCCTCCCATCTGGCAAACACCAAAATGTTTTCTGTATCTATCTATGGGTCTGTTTCTGTTTGCTTGTTCGTATGTTTTTTAGATTTGATATTGTTGATAGATACGTATTTATTGTCATTTCATTATTTATATTTTTATCTTTTTATCTTTTTTTCCCTCTTCTTAAAGAAGACCCTTTTTAAGTAATACTGGTTGGTGGTAATGAATTCTTTAAGCTTTTTCTGTCTGGGAAGCTCTTTATATGTCATTTGATTCTAAATGTTAGCTTTGCTGGATGTACTAATCTTGGTTGTAGGTCCTTGTTTTTCATCACTTTGAGTATTTCTTGCCTCTCCCTTCAGACCTGCAAAGTTTCTGTTGAGAAATCAGATAAGTCTTATCAGAAGACTAACTTCTTTTTGCTGCTTTTAAGATTCTTTGTCTTTAACTTTGGCATTTTAATTATGATGTGTCTTGGTGTGGTCTTCTTTGGATTCATCTTCTTTGGAACTCTCTGTACTTCTTCAATGTGTATGTCTATTTCCTTCATCAGATTAGAGCAGTTTTCGTTCATTATTTTTTCATAGATTTTCAATTCCTTGCTCATTTCTTCATCTTCTGGCACCCCACGATGCAAATGTTGGTACATCCGAAGTTGTCCCAAGGCTCCTTATACTATCTTCATTCTTTGGATTCTGTTTTTTAAACTGTATTGATTTTTTTTTTTTTTTGAGAGAGAGAAGAAAGGGAAGATTTTTTGTTCCACTTATTTATGCATTCATTAGTTGATTTATGTGTGTGCCCTTACCAAGGATGGAACCCATAACTTTGGCATATCGGGATGACATCTAACTAACTGAACTACCTAGCCAGGGCTGTATTCTTCTTTCCTTTTGTTATTCTGATTTGGTGTTTTCTGTTTCCTTATCTTCCAAATCTCTGATTTGATCCTCTACTTCATCTACTCCACTATTGATTCCCTATAATGTATTCTTCATTTCTGACTGGTTCTTTTTTTATGTTTTCTGGTTCAGTTTTTGTGTTTCCTCTCATTGTTGAAGTTCTAAGTTCACCTACTCTTCCCCTAACATCCTTCAGCATCCTTATAACCATTGTTTTTGATTCTGCATTTAGTGGACTGCTTGGTTCCATTTTGTTTCATTTTGGGGGGAATTTTGTTCTGTTTTCATTTGGGATGTTTCTTTGTCACATTTTGGCAGCCTCCTGCATTTGTTTCTATGTATGAGGTAGAGCTACTACATCTTCTGGGCTTGGTAGATTGGCCTTATGTACTTAGTGTCCTGTAGGGTCCAGTGTGACAGCCTCCCCATTCACCTGAGCTGGGAACTGCAGGTGAACCTCCCCCCACCATGTGGGCTGTGCACACCCTGCTATTGTAGTTGAGCTTTGATTGCTATTGGCAAATCACTAGGAGGGATTTACCCCCAAGCCAATTGGCTGCCAGGAGGTTGCAACAACTGACCGCTGTGGATGATCAGCTGTGTGGGGGCTCACCCCACAGAGTGGGCCCACTCCACAGACTAGGCCCACTTGAGTGGGGCTGTGGTGCCTGCTGAGTCTTTCCCTTGAGTGTATGGCTTGTGGAAGTGGTTGGGTGTTGCTTTGACATTGTCTGAAGGAGTTGCAGACCTAGGTCGGCTGCTGCTTATGTTCTGCCTGGGGCCACCCAAAAGGAGCTACAAAGTGATCTGCAGGTGGCTAATACTTGTGTTGGGCTTGGAGGTGTCGAGGACAGTCTAAGCTGCAAACCAAGGCTGGTGCTGCTAGTGCCAGTCTTGGGGCCACTTAGTCAGAGATATGGGGCACAAAGGCCAGACGCTGCTTGTCTGAGAAATTTTAGAAAAGTCTGAAGCACGAAGTATGTTTGTATGAAAAAGCCACTGGAAACAGTTTGGATGGGCCCAAAAGTTGGGTGAAGCAGGGTCTTGGGATCACCAGGATAAGGTGAACAGCTTTAGCCAGGTTGATGGAGATTCAGATATGGCACCCACCTACCAGCTCTGTGGAAGGGGTTCAGAAAAGGGACAACAGACTCTGCCAGCACTTCTCTCTAGGAAAAACCTGCCCCTCCAGCTATCACCCTGATGCCACATAATTCAGTTCTTCCCCACACGTCCCTGGTGCCTTCTGAGCTGCTGCTCCAGCACTAGAGCTCAGAGTGAGTGAGTTCAAGTAAGCCAGTATGAAGGTCTTTTAAGAGGAAAGCCTGGGATGCCAGAAGTCCTTCATCTCACTCAACAACAATCCATGTTGATTTTTACACCCAGAAGTTATGGAGACTTCTCTACCTGGCCCTGGAACCCTGGGCTGGGGGCCTGGTGTGGGGCTTGGACCCCTCGCTCCTCAAGGGGGACCTGTGATTCCAAGACATCCCTCTTGATTTTTATCCACCACACATGGGTATGGGCCCACCCATTCCACATCTCTGCCCCTCCTACCAGTCTCCATGTGGCTTCTTTATAACCTTAATTGGAGGACTTCTGTTCAGCTAGATTTCAGGCACCTCTGGATAATGACTGATCTGTAGTTTAGTTGTAATTTTGATGTGGTTGTGGGAGGATGTGAGTACTGCATTTACCTACACTGTCATCTTGACCAGAAGCCCAGAAATAGCATGAATTTTAAACTAAAATAGTTATGCTGCTTTTTTTATACCTATACCTTCAGTATGACTTGCTACTTCTTTAAAAACCTATCAGTTTTGATTTTTTCCAACAATATCTCATAAAAATCAGACTATGAATAAATACTTGATTATGATTTGAATCATCAAAAAAGACACATCCACCAAAGTATAGTTCAGACATGGATGTTGGTTGATATTTTTGTTTAAGTTAACCAGTAAGACAAAAGTAAAACAGTGAAAAAGTATGTTGGAACATCATTCATGAATTAGGTAACAGTTTTCAAATACTGTTAGAATTCTTCCTCAATTTTTTGTGCTACTTACAATGTCAGGCCATGTGACACAAAGTTTAATTCTACATTATCAATATTTTCTCCACAAGCCTGTGACCATTTTTATAGTTCCAAGTAGTTGTGACAAAGACTATACATACTGGAAAACCTGAAATATTTACTATTTGGTAATTTACAGAAAAAGTTGCAGATAATTGGTCTAGAAAATCAATAAAACATAAACCAAGCCTGATTTGTAACATTTGCCAATTTCCATGGTGTAAACATTCCTTTTGCAGCCAATTTTATGCTACAAATGTGATATTTGTTAACACAGAGTTGGGAAAAGATACATATATTTCACAGTATTTCCATTCTACAGATGGACAACCTCAAGAGCAAAGTTACTAGTAAAATGAAGTTAAAAAATGATGAATTTTGAGTAGTTACCTGTTTTTAACATATTTAACTATAATTTTATAAAATTTGATTTTTAATAGTGGTTATGCTTACTAACTGGCTCAAAAATCCATGAAAATTTAGAAGTTAGCCCTGCAAACTGGTAAAAGCCAACTGTGTGTACTACTGACTCTATTCTCTTTTTAGATTTTAATTACCGGTATTTACTTTTAGAGAGAAGTGAAGTGAGGGAGAGAAACATCAACGTGTGAGAGATATATTGATCAGTTGCCTCTCACATGCCCCAAGCTAGGGACCTGGCCCACCACCTAGGCATGTCCCCTGACTGGGAATACAGTCAGCGGCCTTTCGGTTCACAGGCTGGCGTTCAATACACTGAGCCACACCATCCAGGGCTACTAACTCTATTTTCAAAAGGGCGCCAAGGGAGGCTTTGGGAGAGCAAGTAATTAGCCTAAGTTGGTAAGTGACTGAATAAAGATTCAAATATAGGTCCAAAACTCTGACCCAGGTAAGGCTTCCTGGTGAATAAAGGCCATTATTGACTTCTTTTTTAATTATAATTTGTAGGGGGGATATATTGAGGTAACTCCACATACAAGGGAATGCATTTTCTTGATATTGCATACTGTCTTACTGTGTGAAAGGTTAGAGCTGCTGGAGAACTTGGAGATTTGCCTTTGTCCAACCCCCTTCCTTACTAAGAGGAAATTCAGCTCTAGTGAGGTGAAGCGACTTGATGTCAAGCGGTTGAGACAGGATTGATTTATAGCTCTTTCCACTACACAGCACGGCTTACTCTAAAATACCCACCCTACAACGAACTTACCCTGAAATCACCAGGAACCTGGTTGGGGACTGGCCTAGTTGAGCCTAGGGCAAACCTCCCAGGCGCTCCTGAGTCAATTTGTGGTGACTCTGAGTCAGAGAGTTAATTAGGGAACTAGGGAAGCACAAAGCCCAAGGCGGTTAAGATACGTGGATTCCTCAGTGAGCAAGGTGGAGAATTAGACGCGGCCTCAGGAAAAAGAGCCCCTCCTCTCACACAACTAACAAGCACGCCGCAGAGCAACTCCGGGAGCTGCGAAGGAGCAGCACGCCGCGGGTGGCGCGCACGCTCGCCCCAAGGCCGCAAGGGAGGCGGGCTGCCGTGCGCGCCCTCGTGGCGGTGGGCGGGGTTCAGGGCGGGGCTCCCAGCCGGACCGGGGCGGGGCCGCAGGAGCTGTAGGTGCTGCAGCTAGATCGCGACAGGTGCGCGAGTCAGAGCGCCTGGGACCTCTGGCAGGGCTGGAAGCAGTGCAGAGAAAAGACTGCTTTTAGTCAGGTAAGGGCCTTCTCTTTTCGTATCCTCCATAGCCGGAGAGTACGCGGAGACCTCGGCTTTCCTCCGCACCTTCTTTCTCCCGCGACTTCTGGGGCGAGGGGAGCACAAGAGGGATCCCCTTACCCTAGATCGAGGGAGTGGAGGAACCGCTGATCCTCTGCTCTTTCCTCACTTTTGGGTGCTGTTCTGGGATTGGAAGCAATTATATGGGGCTGAACCTTTGCTGCCTGAGGGCGGGAGCTGATCGGAACTGCTTTAAAAAAATTATAGATTTTTTTTTTTAGAGAGCGAGAGGAAGGGAGAGAGAGGGAGGAAGGGAGGGAAAGAGGGACGGAGGAAGGAAGAGAGAGAAAAGAGAAACGTGTATTTGTTGCTCTACTTACTGATGCACTCATTGGTTGTTTCTTGTATATGCCCTGATCAGAGATGGAACCCCGCAACCTTGGCATATCAGGAGGACACTCCAACCAATTGAGCTACCCGCCAGGGCAAGAACACTCCTTTTTAACTATACATATATTTTTGGTGTGGTGGAGGAAGGTGGTAGTTCATCCAAATTCAATTTCCCAGGGAAATAGTATTATGATATTCAACTGCTCTTTTCCTTTCTAATCATTTTCAGCCATTCCCTCCCTCTTCTATTTTTCTGCCCTTCCATTCTGCCAGTTGAATTCTTTTTAAGATACTTATGTCACTTATATCCTTTGGAGGTATGTTGAAACTACAGCAGTCCTTGCAGCTGGATGTATCATCCCCGAATCGCCATCCTGTATATATTGCTGGCATCTGTCACCTATGTATGTAGCCGTTAATATAAGGTAACCGTACACCCCTGGCTACACCCACTAAACTTGAAGTTGTAGGTGCTAGGAGTAAACCATCTGGCGCCCGGCCTTGCCTCCTTCTGGTGCTTACAACAGAGTTTAGCTGATCCTGGTGAGAGATATTTGAACTACTATTGTCTTTCACTTAATTCCAGGTTTCAAAAAGCTGCCTAATCCAGATGGTTCTATCAACTTGACTTTTTAGTTAAGATACTCAGGGAGTTATCAGCCTTTAAGACAATGCCTCTTTAGGGAAGAGGTCTTTTGCCTGAGATAGTCTTTCTTTTGTTCTTGATTTAAGTGGTTAAATGGGATATTTTTTATCTGCATAGTTACTAATACTATTCACAAATGGTAAATATTTTAGGAACTGTGACATAACACTTTCTTCTGAGGTCTGATATAGATAGACACAAAAGAAAATGACCCTCAATAAACATTTCTAAGTTCCTGTGGAGTTATATCTTGGATGAAAGATGATCGTGTTTTAGGTAGATCTTAAGAAGTTATAGAGTTAGCAGAAGAGATGATTTTAAATGAAAAAATAAAAGGCATGCATGCATATGTATTTCCTTGTTTTCCACCAATAGAAAAACACATAACATGGCAATAGGTAATTCTGTAGAAACATTTTTGATTTTGGACAAAACATTTATTGAGTGCCTCTGGTTTTGTCAGTCCTACTGTGGATTCAAAGGTCCAAATGTCCCTACTATAAAAGAGCTTAAAATCAAATGGGTTAGGCAGATCAGTGGGTACAATGTACAGTATTAGCGAAGTCAGTGCTATACTAGAGGTCAGCCCAGAGTGCTATGGGGACATAGAGAATAGTTTATTTTTAATTCTGTCTTCTAGTTTTCCTTAAAAACAAAACAGAGTAAACAACCACAATAGTGAAAAACCTTTAAGTAATAGGCTTCTCTTTAAGTCATGAATTTGTATCATTTATATTTCTTACCTTGTATTCTGTCAACATTAAGGCCTTTTGAAAATGGGATTAGGTCCTGTTGTTAATCCTGTAGCAGTTCAGTAAATGGTTGGTGGAGCTATTTTCACTGTTCTGTAATGGGCCTGGAAGTGTTGTTATCAGGCAGTCACTGAACTGTAGAGCTACTGGGAAGAGAATAGAGTATTGACAACATTAGTAAAGCAGTGCCATTTTGTAAAAATTGCTCATTGTGTAACTTTGTTTAACTTGGTACATTCAAACTTTGTTCCAGACTCTGGTTAAAAGGTGGACCAGATTTCAACCTTCTAATAATTCTAAGAAGAGAAAACTTCAGAAGTGAAAACAATTCTATTAACAGCACATCTTGGTAACAGAGGATACTTTTTCTTGCTAAGGTGTCCTCAAAATCTTTTTCTTTCCTTTTTTCTTTGGAGGTGGGGATAGGGTGGATAGATGGGTGGGGAAGGAAAGGTCAGAAGTGTTAGGATTTTTGTAGAGTTTTGATGATCTAAAGTCTGTAGTTAATTATAAAAATGGTGGTTGTTTTATTTGGCAATTTGAGCCATGTTATTTGTTGAACATGTTTCTTTGACATTGCTTACCTGCTTTCTTTCTGTTTACACTCTAGGAAAGTGGTCTCTACCAGGAATTTTTGGAAAGACAGCAGTTATATTTGCATGTACTTAGAATGGGAACCTAAAATGATTACATTGTTTTCTTACAATGTATTCAGGTACAAAGTTCTTCAAAGACAGACAAAAAAGAATGTCTTTTTTGTCTTTGGTACAGACAAAAAAAAGAATGTTGAGAGTGTGGGAGGTCATTAGACGTGTTTGCCATAAAAGGCCACCTAACCACAAATTGGGAGAATTTATCATTATTTATAAACCACAAAACTAGTTTTCAGGCATTCTTAATTCCATACACTCAGAAATAGATGACTTTCATTTAGATTGGAATTGTACTCTTTCTGCAGATAGAAAAGTGTGTAACTTGGTTCTGAAGTCAGGAATTTCCATACGAAAGACTGTTGGGTTTTTTTAAGGTTGCTATGGTCTTTCACTGCATTTTTTTTTTGATAGGAAGTTAAAGTACTTTATTTTGGATCATGTACAGTAATCTACAGGTGATGTTAAATTACTTCACACAGATTCTCAAGGTTCTTTAGTAACAAATGAGTGGTTGTAAATTGAGTAGTTTCTGCTTAATGATTGTGGAATTGAGATTCTATGGGAAATGGTACTCCTGGTAGGACCATACTGCTATGTTTATTCTGTGGCTGGATGTAAAGTCCTTGAGACTCAGTCAAGTTATTGAGCTTACACAGACCTCTTTTCATGAAAAGGGCAAATCTTGACCCCAACAAGCAATTCATTATTCAGCACATCAAGTTATTTCTTTAAACTTGAAAATGTTTCTGGAGACTTCACATGTCCAGTCTTAAGAAGTTAATTGATATCATGACATTGTACATTCTTTTTCTTTTCTTTCAAATAAGTTCTTAATAATGCTACTCTAAAACTAAGAAGTTTCATATTTAGAAAAAAATCCAACTTTTTGTACTTCTGATAACATGTATGGAGCTATTTTTTCCCCTTATTTATCCTATAACATAGCTTACTATTTGGAGAACCTTACTATCCCTCAAACATGTTTTTCTTGCATGCCAAAGTATTACCAATTTTTGTTTGGTTACCCATAGGTCAGTAATCCTGATATGCTTTTACTTGGTTCTAGATATCTACAATTTTTTTCTTTCATAAACCGAAATCAAGCAAATGGCCTAGGACTTCTTTTCCTCAAGGTCAGTTTTACTAAACAGGTAACATTTGCTTAGATTTGGCTTCCACCTCCAGCACCAGAGGAGATCTGTCTATACATAGTACCCAGTGATTTCCCCGTAATGGCCCTGTCACTGTCCTCCTCCTTACCACTTGGCAGCATTTGACCAAGAGGACAACTTTTCTGGTTCTTCCTTTCATTTGGCTTTCTTGATGTGACTGTACCTGGTTCTCCATCTTCTGATCAAACCACTTCCTCCAATGTCCTTCACTAACTCAGTCTTTTTGCCCCTTAAAAGTGGGTGTTTGCTGTGGTCCCGTCCAGCTTCTTATTCTCATATACTCTCTCTCTGTGCCATTTGATCTGCCTTAACACCTTCATATGAGTGACTTGCAAATTTGTCTTTTAGAAAACTTTTTTCATATTATATATATAAATTCTTATTTTGTTTGCATATATAAAACATACATACACATTTAGAAAATAAGTACACATACTAATTATAGAAAACCTGGGAAAATTAATTATAAAGAATATAAAATATTTTGTAATCTGTTCCATAGAGATATATAATTTGGTGTATTTCCTTCTAGTCTTTTTGTTATTTGGTACACACCCTAACAAACACACAAGTAATTGGGCTCATAGTATTGCAGTAGGTATAGTTTTGTACCTCTTTTATTTACTTTACATTATGTCATAACTTTTCATTGCATCAAAATCATTTGAACACAATTTAATGGATGTTTAATAATACCATATTGTATTGATGTTGCATAATTAAATTGTGCACTTGGGTATTTTGATTGTTACATTATTAATAAGTAAAAAAATTGAGGATAAGTTTATGCATAAATCTTTGTACAGATCACTCATTCTTTCCTTAGGTCAGATCCCTACAAGTTGAATTACTGGGTTAAAAGACATGCAAATTTAAAAATACGAAACTGCTTCCAAATTGCTTTTCATAAAGACCAGACTGACATTCTCACCTGCAGGGATTTTGAGTGCCCATTTTAGTAGATTCTTTGTAACATTGAATATTATTGGTAATCTTTACTAATTTGATAAGGGTGATTTGATTGGTATTTTTTAATTATTCGTGAGTGAACGCTTTTCATACATTCATTTCAGTTTCTTCTGTGAACTGCAACTTGTTTAATCCATTGTAATTTTTATCTGAGTCTTAACATTTTAATTATGTTGTTTTTCTTTCTAAAGTTTTTTCATTTATTTTGGTGGTGGGGTGGGGGGGGAGTATAGTTTTTATTGGGCCAAATTGAGTAAGTGGAGTGACAGAGTGGAAAGTGTACAAGAAGTTTAAATTGTGGTGTTTTAGATGCCTGTTGTTGTGAGAAGCCAGAGCTTGTGGTTGATGAAACAGCATTGCAAAATGGGGAGGGTGCTGACCTGAGAGACAGGATGCCCACCTTAGTGCTGGAAACCAACCACTTAGGCTATCTTGGGTAAGTCATTCATCCTCGCTGAGCTTCATCTGTAAAATGAGAGGGCTAAGCTCTTGATCTCCAAACCCATACAACCTCTGTCCTGAAAGGATGACTTTTAATCCCCACTCACTATACATTTTGAAATTATATTCTCTCCCATTCCTGATCCTTTGCTGTTTTAGACATAGAGAGCCCGAGGAAAGACTGGATGCAGTAAAGGCAGTTTCCACAGGGATAGCAAGGCTTAATGGAGCCTGGTGGCAATTGTGCCCTCAGTACAATGGAAGTTGCAAAGATTGGTATTTTTTAGGCACTCCCACAGATTGACACTTGGAACCTAGTAAAGTCAGTCTGAAAAGCCCTGCTGATTTGTGTCACAAAGCACCATCACCTCTAATGAATGGAGAACAAGTCTTACTTATAAGAGGTTGAAGTTGCCAAGCCAAGTTGTTTAACAACTTTCACTTATTTTATTTTATTTTATTTTATTTAAAGGTTTTATTTATTTATTTTTAGAGAGAGGGGAAGGGAGGGAGAGAGAGAGGGAGAGAAACATCAATGTGTGGTTGACTCTCACATGACCCCAACTGGGGACCTGGTCTGCAGCCCAGGCATGTGCCCTGGCTGGGAATCACTATTTTATACTAAAACTACCCTTAGTGTTTTTCTTTGTGATTTCTGTAAGCTCTTCATTTTAAGAATATCAATTCTTTGTTCTTTGGTCAAATGTTTAACTAGTTATTTGCCTTTTAATTTTGTACATCGTATATTGTTACTTATCCATAGATCGTTTTCTTTGGGATTCCTTTTCTTGCTTTTATGCATCAACGTCTTCTGTCATCCAGAGATAGATTAGTATTCACTTTGATTTGCTTTTAATTTTTATGGTTTTACTTTTTATATTTAATTTTTAATTTGCCTTGAATTCACTTTGGAATACCAAACCAGTATGTTTAGTGCCTTTGCATATCTCTGAGCTTCGGATCCATATTTCCAGCTACCTGGTAGACTATGTGGGTAGAATGTATATTATTAGGTGCCTGTGTTCACCTGGTTTCCCTAAGGAGAAAGTGTGACGTTGTCTTGAACACTTCAGTCCTCCTCTCCTCCCACATTTAATCACCAACATTGGTTGGTTCTGCCCCAACAGTGATGATACCTCTTTCATCGGTCTTCTAATTCAGATCCCCCTTTTTTGCTAGAGTCCCTGGGCAATCCTTAGAGTTGGCTTCAGTTTTCCCCTTTCAGTCCAGAGTTGTCATAAAAAAAATAAAACACTGATTTTCAAAGTATAGTTCCCTCAATTACTTGTTTCAGAATCACCTGGGGTGTTGGTTATAAAGGGAGATTCCCAGTCCTACTTAAACCTATGAATCAGCATATGTGAGGGATGGGGCCTGGGAATCTGCAGTTTTAACAAGTACCTCAAGAGATTCATTTATACACTTAAGGGGAACCAGTACCCAAGTTAATTAAGTCTGAGTTTCTCTGCTTGCCATTCAAGACCCCAACTCCCACACCCTGACAGCTTATTTTTCCAGGCTTATCTTTCACATCACTAGCCACCCACCTGGCACTGCAGTTATACAATGATTCCCGGTTTCCTGGACCCACCCTGTCCTTTCCTGCCTCTGTGCCTTTGCTCATGCAGTTCCCACAGCCTTATTCTCCTCCCCCTTCCACTCCTGATGAAATCCTTTTTCTTAAGAGGTCAAATAAAATGCCAGTTTAAAAAAGAGAAAGCCTTTTCTGATTTATCTTATTTGAATCAGTGTCCCTCCTTAGTCTTCATTTAGCACTTTATTTTTACTTCATTTTTTACCTTAATGCTGTCACTATTTATGGATTATTGCCTCCTTAAGAGATTATAAGCCTTCTAAGTGAGAACCTTGCCTTTCCTTTTCATTTCATAGTCATTATTCATATAATAAGCAATTAAATATGTAGAATACATGAAACATATCTCATCTTGTAAACACTATTATACAACAGTGTTCAGCTTCACATCACACTTAGAATAAAATTAAAATCTTTATCATCGCTTATAAATCCTTATTTAATCTGTCTGCCATGCATCTCTTTATCATCTTGTACTTCTCATTCACTCCCTAGCCATATTTCTCCTGCCTTAGGGCCTTTGCACTTGCTATATTCTCTGCCTGGAAAACTCCCTCATCTCTTCTCTTTACTTGGCTGGCTTCCTTTATCCTCCCCATCATTCAGGTTTCAGCTCAAATGTCATTCACTCAAAGAGGACTTCCCTGACCACTATCTAAAGCATCTGCCCCCTTTCCTACCACCACGCTAGTTACTCTTTTTGTATTTCCTTCACAGCATTAATCACAGTATTTAACCATCCTGCTTCCATTGTAGAATGGAAGCTACATGAGAGCAGAGACCTTGTCTGTCACTTTTAAGGTTGTGACTTTAGCAAAGAGAACTGCTTGACACATGGTAAGTGCTCAATAAATATTGGTTGAATAAATCAATAAGCAGTGAAGATAGACTTCTCATTTTAACAATTCTTGTTTTGATTCACAGTCCAAAGCTTTGTTGTTGTTGTTATTGTTGTTGTTATTTTAATGGCCAACAGCTGAGGTAGTTCCATCATGGTTCAAATCAGGTATCAGTCCCTGAGGATTTCTGAAGGTAGCCAGACAAAGGTTTGGATACTGTGATAGGTAGGATTCAGTTCCATCTGAGTGCAGGTTTTCCAAGGTGTTCCCAGGATCCAGGCCACTATTTTACTACCTGTCAGCATCTACTTCCATGGTTATTACTGCTAGCCAATACTAGTCTTTAACACTCATTACATTTTTAAAAGCACGTATAGCAAAACTGGCATCCAATTGACTAGAATCTTCACACAACCCATTTTCTTCTGCTTTCCTTCTCTAGAAGAAAAATAAGGAAGTCATGGAGAATCTTCAAGGAAAGTATATTTTCATCATACTTATTACACACCCCAAAGTAGGACAAAGTATTGATTAGAAAGATTTTCAGCAACAGCTTTAAACAAGGGGTTTCTTGTTAACATCCAGTTGAACCAGACAGCATAACTGATCAGTTCTAATTGTCTTCCTATTTCTCTTCACTGGGTAGCCTTAGTTTTTAATTCCATTTTTTTCTTGAAACTGAACATGAATTTTATTTAAAATAATGTTGGGTTTTATAGCAATTTATAATTTTTCAAAGTACTTTTACTTTTATCCTCTAATTCACTCCTCATAGCCATTCCATGTGAATTATTATCTGCTTTTCAGATAAAGAAATTTGAGAACCAAAGAAATTGATTGACTTTCCCACGCCAACTAAAATACCACTACGCAAATTTCTCCCAATAATTTTTTAATTTAATTTAATTAAAAAATTTTTATTTCTTGATTTTAGAGAGAGAGAAGAAGGAAGAGAGAGAGAGGAAGGGGAAGAGAAACATAAACATCGATTTGTTGTTCCACTTGGTTATGCATTCATTGATTCATTCTTGTGTGCGCCCTGACCGGGGATCCAACCCGCAACCTGGTGTATCAGGACAGTGCTCTAACTGACCTACTGGCCAGGAATCAATAACCTTTCTAAACAGCACTATAATTTGAGGTAATTTTTAGAAGGTAAACATTAAAATTTAATCTAAACACTAACATTAATATATTTGTAACCAGTCCTCATTAAGACATGAGATCCATAGCGTCAGTTAGCAGAATTCGATCACTTCTGTGGCTGTTCGAGTTGGTAATTCTTTATGTGACCAGACTCAGCTGTGCTTGTCCTTGATTAAAGCATTGTTTGGTGTTAGCTTCTCAGATTTTTACAGAAAGATTAGAGAACTTGCCTAGAGAAGAGTCACTTTTCAGTAAACCTGTTTTAATTCTCCTGCTTGAAGGGATTGGTTAAATTGATCTGAACTGGCTTTTCAGATTGAGCAAGACCTGAAAAAAACACATCATCTAAAATTTCAGATAAGAAGAATGGAAGCCAGGCCCTTCCTGGAAATGGCCAGGAGTGAAACTAAGAAGCCCTGTATTTGGAGAAAACTTGATTAATTATTAAGGACAAAGGACTGGTATAAGAAGGTTGTATCTTTAATGGAAGCAGCCTTCTTAAAATAATTGTTTATATTTCTTCTGCTTTGACATTGTAAAAAAGACTAATTATCCACTTTGTCTTAATTAAGCCTGTAATTGGCCAGACCTATGAGCATATACTTTATAGGCAGATATTCAATTACGTAGGTGGGCCTTTGTCAAGATATGTGGCAACTGGGAACTAGCACAGGACTGTTTTTTGTTTGTGTAACAGATGTTTACTGAGCCCCTACACACCAACATTTGATGCATCTGATGATAAGGTATGGAATGGTACAAAGGTTAAAGGAGAAACAGGCTGTTAGTAAATCTGTGCTTTTATGGCCTGGGTCAACTCTAAATTTCCACATTCTTTTCTAATTAACTATACTTTTCTCTACTTTTCCCCTTAAATTTGAAGTTACAGTCATAATTATCTGTTTGTCTACTTATTGAAAGAGATTTTACTTAGTGTCTATGAAAAAACACTGACAAAACTCTCACTCCCTTCGGTTATGTTGTCTTTACAATGAGTTAATTATCAACTTGGGAGAGGAGGAAGAACCGAGGGAATATATAACACTTTAGATTTGAGAGAGGTAGAATTAAACTTGGATTAGATCTTAGTTCCTTAAAGAAAAAAAGATATGATTCTTTATGAGCTAAAATTTTTAGACCAAAGTCAGTTTTTAAAGGCTGTAATTGGAGGTTACTCTTTTAACTGTCTGTATAAGATATGTGAAGACTACCACAGTTATGAAAAAGCTAATTTGGGTTTCAGAAGTGCAAGAAGATAAGATAGTCAAGTGAATCAGTAAAGTAAGAGAAGCCAGGTAGGAAGGTAATACTTATATTATCTTCAACTCAGAGTTTTTATAAAGGTGTTGAGAGCACCTAAAATTTGGCCCTTACAAGAACATTACCATTTCTAGTGTCGAGACACTTAGGAGGATAAGACTGACCCAGACCACCCACAGATTCTGGGCAGATGTCGCTTGCAGAAAGTTGTTAGAGCATGGACATTAGGGTCGGTCAAACTATTTCAAAGCCTAACTCTGCCTCTTACTTGAACAATCTATGTAACCTTTCTGAGCCTCGGTTTCACCCTCTGTAAGATGAGAATAATATTTGTTTCACAGTACCGTAGGATTTCAGTGGTATTTCATAAGGATTTCATAAGATCAAATGAAATGAATCACCTTGCAAAGGACCAGTGTTCAATAGCTGATCCCCAGGCTTATGCAAAGTTGGCCCAAACTTCTGCCTGATTCTGACATGACACAGTCTCTCTAGATCAGGGGTGTCCAACTCATCTTCACTGGGGTTCACATCAGCCTCATGTTTGCCTTCAAAGAGCTGAATGTATTTTCAACTCCTTAACAGTTAAGGAGTAGTTACATTTATACAGTCCTAAAATTATTTCGGCCCTTTGAAGGCAACTGCGAGGCTGATGTGGTCCCTGGTGAAGATGAGTTGGGCAGCCCTGCTGTAGATGGTGGGTGATTAGGATCTATGTCTGCCTCCCTGTTCTGGCCTAATGACTCTGGGATCAAGCCAAAACTAAACTGTCAAAGCTGTTTTTATATTGGAATTGTCGGGGACCCTTTTCAGAAAAATTGGATGTGTTTGGATTCCATGTGAGATATTCAGATTTCAAAGATAATCCTGATATTTAGAGCACCCTCCCTTCATGCGTAGCCCCCACCCCCTCACAACTGAGAGGCAGTAGACTGGCTAGTTGAGGGTAGCAGCTGAAGTACAACCCCAAACAGTGGTCTTAATGCCTAGATAGTCATGTAGTGTTCGTCGGGCTTCTCAGAGGGCTTGTGCTCTGGTGGTACTATTAATGAGCAGTTTAAGGGTAGATGTCCTACAAAAGGGAACTCTGCAGAAGCAAGGATAGCATCTGTATAGTCAAGCAACAATTCTATTTGGAAAGAATATTAATGAGATCTGGATAGGAATCAGACACCAGCAAAGGACAGCTGCTGTGAGAGGCAATTTGAATTGTATAAGGAGTTACACATGATATTCAGAAAGTCCTTGTGCAATTTTAAAAAGTAATTAAGTTGTATAGTTAATAAACAATTTATAACCAAAAAGCAAATGTATTGAGTGGCCAATACACATTTGAAAATATACTCAACCTTCCTCATGATTAAAGGAATGAAAACTAAAACAATGTATCATTTTTAACATATCTGGCAAACTGGAAAAATAAAAATGATTAATAATGCTTAGTATTGATAAGGATGTGGAGAATAAGCTTTCTCTTATAGCTGATGGTTCAAATATATGCCCTGGCTGGTGTGGCTCAGTGGATTAAGTGCCAGCCTGCAAACTGAAAGGTCGCTGGTTTGATTCCCATTCAGGGTACGTGCCTGGGTTTCAGACCAAGTCTCCAGTGGGGGGTGTGCAAGAGACAACTGAAAGATGTATCTCTCACACATTGATGTTTCTCTCCTTGTCTTTCTCCCTCCCTTCCCCTCTCTCTAAAAATAAGTAACATCTTTTAAGAAATATTTAAATTGATGCAAATATATACATGTATATGTGTATGTGTGTGTGTATCATGCAACCGATTTTGAGGAACATGTGGGAATGTCTATTAAAATTTTGAATGCATAGACCTTTTGAACTAGAAATGCTGCTCCTGGGAATTTACATCATACATACACACTTCCAAGTAAGCAGTAGTAGAGGCATGTTTATTGTAGCCTTGTTCTTAATAATGAAGAACCTAAAGCCATCTAAATATTCCTTGACAGGGGCCTGGTTAAATAAGTTATAGACTATTTTGGAGTGAAATAGTAAGTGGCTCTGAAAGGTTGAGGTAGATCTGTATGTCCTGATGTGGGAAGATGTTCAAGAGGAAATGAATAATTGCTATAAAGCACATTAACATAAAACCATTGTAATTTTTTTGAAAAACGTGTGCTTTTATGCATGATGTGTGTTAACATCTCTGCATGTGAGTTTTCTCATCTGTAAAATAGGCATGAGAGTAATATCTACCTCGTGAGTTACTGTGAAGATAAAATGAGATAATATGTGTAGAATGCTTAGAACAGTGACGGACACATGGTGCTATGTGTTTGGTATTGTCATTATCACATGTAGGCACTATCAGGAAGCTTATATTCCAAACTGTGACAGAGGTTACCGATGGGAAGTAGAATGGGCTTGGGGGAAGAGGCAGACAAGAGCAGACTTCTTTTTCTCATTGCTTATGATGAGCAGGCCCATCCCTTGACCAATCACTCTAACAAGGGAGTTAGTGAAGAAAGTGATGCTGTGGTTTGGAGTGTTTGTTCAGACCTTTGGGGGAAGAGAGGTTCCTTAAAGAAAAGGATGAATGTGAAGGAAGGTGGTGTGGAGAGAAAGGAGGGATGCTGATGAAGCGTTTTTGAAAACCAGTAACCTAATTTAGGATTAATTTTTTTAATTGTACAAGAATCTTATAAAGTCCCAACAATTATATTGAGACTTATCCTTTTTGTAATTTAGTAACATTTATACTAAAAAAGTGATTTTAATTTGACTTTTGAATAAAAGCTACAAAAACTAATTGCTCAGTGTGACCAAAACAAACATTTAAGAAGAGACAAGTAGTTTTTCTAATAATCATAAAGTAAATATTTTAATATTTTAAAGAGACCACTTGGTGTATTTTTCAAGTTTCATCCAATACTGTGTAGCATGTGTCAGTTCATTTTTTTTTCATGGGCAAATAACATATGTTCCTTTATGTGGGTAGACCACATTTTATTTATTTAGTTATCAATTGATGAACATTTGGAATGTTTCCACTTTGGAGCCATTGTGAACAACACTTTATGAACATTCATGCAGTTTTTGTGTGGACTTGTGATTTCATTTCTCTTGGAGATGCAACCCTGCCACACACACATATTTCTAGGAGTGGAATTGCTGAGTCATGTGATGATTACATGTTTCACCTTCTGAGGAAATGCCAGCTATTTTCCAAAATAACTGCACCATTTTATATTCCCATCAGCAGTGTCTGAGGGTTTTAGTTTCTCCACATCCTCACCAACACTTGTCACTCTATAATTTTTAACCACATTCCACAATAAAATATATTTTACGTTGTTACCCACTTTATATAAACACAAATAAAAACTTTATAAAAGAATACCTATACTATGTGTGATACATTGTGACATTTTCTATTCTCATTCTCTCTTTTTTTTAGGACTATATTTCTTTTTAGAGAGGGGACAGGGAGGGGGAAAGAGAGGGAGAGAAAGAAACATCAATGTACGAAAGAAACATTAATTTGTTGCCTCTTGTTTGCACCCCAACTGGTAACCAAACCTTCAACCAGGCATGTGTCCTGACCAGGAGTCAAACTGGCAACCTTTCGCTTTGCAGAATGACTCCCAGCCAACTGAGCCACACCAGTTAGGGCTCTCTTCTTTTTCATTAAACAAATAATGAAAACAAATAAACATGCTGGTTCTGTCCCACTAAACTGATTTCGCAACTCACTAATATTGTGACCTGTAGTTAGAAAAACTGTAGGCTATTTTCCTGGCTGGTGTAGCTCAGTGGATTGAGTGAAGGCCTGAGGGCCAAAGGGTCACCAGTTCGATTCCCAGTCAGGACACATGCCTGGGTTGTGGGCCAGAACCCCAGTAGGGGGAAACACAAGAGGCAACCACACATTGATACTTCTTTCCCTCTCTTTCTCCTTCCCTTCCCCTCTGTCTAAAAAATAAATAAATAAAGCCCTGGCTGGGGTAGCTTAGTGGATTGAGCGTGGGCTGCAAACCAAAGGGTCGCAGGTTTGATTCCCAGTCAGGGCACATGGCTGGTTTGCGGGTCAGGTTCCTAGTGGAGGGTATGGGAGAGACAACCACACATTGGTGTTTCTCTTCTTCTTTCTCCCTCCCTTCCCCTCTCTAAAAATAAGTAAATAAAATCTTTTAAAAAATTCCATTTTGCTGTTTTCCCATTTTTCTTGGAGTACATAGAGGTCTTAAACTCTTTTATTTCAGTGTTTTTCAACATGTGATGGGGAAACCTCTGACAAATCACTTTAAGGTTCTTGTTAAAATGTTGTCTTCCTAGGCCTTACTCCAGACCTAATGACTTAGAACTGTGGGATGGGACCTGGAAATCAGTATTTTTAAACTTCTAAATGATTCTTATATGCACTCAAGGTTGTGACCTACTGAATTAAGTTTTTCCCTCCCTTTTATTTCTCATATTAGCTCCCTTTTGGCTTTTAGAATTATTATTTGGCTTTGCTACCTGAAAAACCAAATAATTATTTGAAAGAATTAGCACTTGTAAGAAAACATCTAAATGATGCCAACAAAGGTAGTTGACTAAAACAATCTACTCATATGGTTCAGTTTTATTCTACAGTTTAGTGCTAGAGTCCATTTTTTGATAGCTGTATCCACTGATTTCCCATATTTTGGTATGATTTGCCTTGGAATAAGCAAACATAACCCACTGTTTTGTTTCATTTCCTTTTCCCTCAAAGTACTAATCTATAAAAATAGCTGAATCCAACAAATGATTTCGGATACCTGTTATACCTTCCTTTATTTAGCAAATACTTGAGTGTTCATCATGTACCAGGTACTGTAGTGAAAGTTAAAATACAGTGTGACTAAAAAATACAATGCGATCAGTGTTGGGGGTGGTTCCAGTACTTTAGCAACTTAAGGGAAACCTCCCAGAGCAGGCTGGGGGCGTGGGTCAGGGAGGCATCTGGAGGAAAGTGCCTTCCAAGCTGGGCCCTGTAGCATAAGGCCATGGAGGAGCACATGCGGGGAAAGGCCAGGGATCAAGAGAGAGAAGTTGGACCTGCCTAAAGAGGTGAGAAAAAGTTTATACAAAGTCTACATGTCAAAGAAAATAAAGGAGTTCTGTGAAATAATACTTATTGGTTAATAATAATGATGATGATAATGTTAAAGATTGAGCATTTATTAGGTGCTAGGTAGTGTAGTATATACTGGACATTTAGGAACTTGTTTTGATTATTAAAATAATGCTCTGAAGTAGGTTACTTCCCCTCAATTTAGAGATGAGGAAACAAATGGAGTATTATAATAACTTTCCCAAGATCACACAGCTAGTGAGAGGTGTGAGATTTGAACGGCTAGATTTAAACTTAATGGCCTGTGTCCTTATCCTCTATGCTATTCTCTCTGTACTATGTGTCCTGTAATAAACATTTTATGTAGAATTATTTTTAGATTATATTATTTACTTTCAGAGAGAGGGTAAGGGAAGGAGAAAGAGACAGAGAGAAACATTGATGTGCCAGAGAAACATTGATCGGTTGCCTCTCGCATGCCCCCAACTGGGGACCTGGCTGCAACCCAGGCATGTGCCATGACTGGGAATGGAACTGGCAACCTTTTAGTTTGCGGGCTAGAACTCAATCTACTGAGCCACACCAGCCAGGGCTAGAATTTTTGATAAGCCAATGTCGGTGATGGTGTATTCCTCAGGGAAGTAAATAAATTGCCTATGATCAGCATATTTAGAAAGAAGCAGAGTGAGAACCTGTAAGTCCTCTTTTTTAACTTCAGACCTTGTACACATTTTGTTATATTATACTATCTTTCATGTTATATTATGTTTCAATTTTTTTTTATTTATTGACTTGGGATAGAAAGAGAAGAGAGCGAGAGCGAGAGAGAAAGAAACACTGATCAGTCGCCTCTAGCATACTCTGCGAACCATGGATCAAACCTACCATCCAGTACGTACCCTGACGGGGAATCAAACCTGCAACCTTTTCATGCACAAGATGATGCTCCAGCCGGGGCTCATTGGTTGATTCTTATATGTGCCCTGACTAGGACTGAACCTGCAACCTTGCTGTTGCTGTAACCAATTGAACCACCTGGCCAGGGCCTATTTTGTTTGATATAAGCAAGAATTCATGTGACAGCTCATCTTTCGAGAAAAATTATTTGTGGTTAAGTAAACTTGCTTTGAGGAGTAGAGATAAAAGAGGATGATACATATGATTTGGGCCGTATTATATTGTGTATTTATGGGGCATATGGAACTATGCATCATACAGTGGAAACTTTAGGACTGGAAGTCAGGAGGGTTAGGACTTATGATACAGTCTCTGGAATCATCTGGTGTAAGAGACCGTTGATGACTTGAGCGTGGGTGAGCTCACCCAGGGAAAGGAGAGAAACTGATCCTTAACTAATGCCTTGGAACAGGTGTGAGTGGAGGGGGACTAGGGATTCAGCGAAAAAATTGAGGATAGGAAAGGGGTCAGGAAATTTTCATTTAAGAAAAAGAACAAGGGCGAACCAAGGGATCACAGTTTGATTCCCAGTCAGGGCACATGCCTGAGTTGCAGGCCAGTTCCCGGCAGGGGACTCACGAGAGGCAACCATACATTGATGTTTCTCTCCCTCTCTCCTTCCCTTCCCCTCCAAAGATAAATAAATAAAATGTTTTAAAAAAAATTTTAAAAAGAAAAAGAACAAGGGAAAATACAATTTAAAAAATGAGAGACTAATGAACTATTCAAATGGCAAGAAAAGATGATAAAAACTGAGACATGATTCTTGGATTTGACAGTAAGAGATCTTCAGGAAAATAATTTCAGTAGGAGTAGAAGCCAGACCTAAGTGAGCAGAGGGATAAATGGGAGATGAGGAAGTGGAAACAATGAGTATCTGGAGACTAAGGATTGTCTGTGTAGGTAGGAGCAAGGTGAGGTGGTAGTCTGAGGGGGGAAATGCTTAACAGAAAAAAGGCTATTTAATGCATATATGCAAATTTCAGATATGTGTATACATATCAGAAATATGAGCATGTTTTTTAGGGCAAAGCCAGAGATGGAGGTGAAGTGAGGTTCTGGGAAGAGAGAGGGAAAGATCAGGTGCTCAGATGGATCGTCTTAATACTTATTTTTTCTCCTGACATAGACAAGGTGGGAGCGGGGGAAGATGATACTATCTGAGGGTACTTTTCTTCTTTAATCTTTGGAGTGGTAAAGTGTGCATCACTATGGGTGAATGTTTGTAAGTGCTGAGTGAAAGTGAAATTGCTTCTCATTATACAATACAACCTCTTTTTCTTTACTCTTGCTCTAACTCTTAGTGTTTTTTTAAGAACAAACTATTCTTAAAAGGAGATAAAAACAGGAAAAAATGTTATCAAAGTGAATTTGTCTTGCAACATCTACATCCTTGTTCACCCCTGGGAATTTGGTCATTGTTATCATTTTCCTATTGTCTAGGATACAGGTTTCTTCAGAGGCCTGGCTAAAGGTCTTCCAAGAATAGCAGCAATGATTATTCTAACACGCCTACAGACTTCTCTGTCACCATGCTGCTGAATAATAGATCGCGAGCCTTTTATGTATAGTATTTAAAATAATTTATCAGTTCAACTTTTTTATATCACTTGAATTCATCTCAGAGATTAAATAAGATACATTACTAATTCAGTTTTGAAAAATGATACATACTTTCTTAACAACTAGTTTTGGACTGAATAATAATCATTCTTTTTTTTGGTACTGATAGTTCCAAATGTATCTAGTATCAGTACCAAAACACTGATAGTGTTTTGGATAAAATTTAAACCTTCATGCAATTTTATTCAAGACAAATTAATACAGTTCCTTCTATTTCAAAAGCATTATACTAGATACTAGGAGGGCAGGAGGCAAAATGGATCTGTCTCTTGACCTCAAGAATCTTTCAGTTAAGCAGACTGTTGTGACCTATACTGATTGGGAATACAGTGAGGGCAGTTCAGGAAAGGGTTCTTTGAGAAGGCAGTCTTTCACTTGAGCCTTAAAAGGTGAATAAATGAGGAAGGAATAGCATTTCAGCTAGAATTTAAAAAAATATATGGTGTATCACCCTGGTTGGTTTTGCTCAGTGGATTGAGTGCTGGCCTGTGAACCAAAGGGTCGCCAGTTCAATTCCCAGTCAGGGCACATGCCTGGGTTGTGGGCCAGGTCCCCAGTAGGGGGCATGAAAGAGGTCCCACACATTGATGTTTCTCTCCCTCTCTTCCCCCTTCCTTCCCCTCTCTAAAAATAAATAAATAAAATCTCTTTTTAAAAATATAGTGTATCAAAAGAGTAGATACTAGTAATGTCATAATTTTGGAGATTCTAGATTTTTTTAATATAAAAATTCTAAGGATTTAGGCTTCTCACTATCAGAGAAAGAAGTTACAAATAAATAAAGGGAATATGTACTAGAATGAATCTTGTGATGCTAGATTGGAACCAGAAGTGTCACTATGAATTTATGGTTTAAAATATATATATACAGATAGGTAGATTTAGAGATAAATATGTAAATATAGATTTGTTTACCTACATACATGGGGCTATATACCTGGGGATATGTATGTATATAGTAATGAGCACACCAGTGCCCAGAAACTGGTTTCTCCAACAAAAGGAACCTTGGAAAAGTGGTTGATTCCAAGGCTAGGGCAGGGCAAATACAAGATAAGTCTGGAACATTTTATAGTGCTAGAACATGAGGAAATGCTAAAAAAAAAAAAATTGATGGTATGTGGAAAAGACACCAAAGCCAACCTGAAAGAGCTCCAAATGGCCAAAGTTGAAACAGTTTGAGCAACAAAATAAAATAACTCAGGGAATAAGATAAATATCATAAGTTTATACTAATATAAATAAAATGATTGAATAAATGAGGGAGAAATAACAATTCTTCCTTAGAGAAGAATTTCTATTAATAAATGTAGACAGAAGGAGGGAAATAGGAAGCCACCATTAGAACACCACAGTAATAACTGCTGAAGGCAAGATCTACGCATAAATGCTAAAATTAAGCGAGTGAAAATTTATAGAGGAACAGGATTAAAGAATCTCTCCCCAAATATTTATGAATCATACAGGGGAAAAAAATAGTAACTTTACAGTGGAGAAACCTGGCAGACACCACCTTCACAAGGTGATCAAAGTTAACATCGCCAGTATTAAGATATCAACCTTTTGTAGTCCCTCATAGGATGCAGTGAAGAAGGTTCATCAGCTCCGCAGTATTCTCCCCAAAATTTTATAACCTTAATCTAATCTGAGAAAACATATTTAAAACAAAACTTTTTTTTTTAGCATTGCAAGATGGTCCAGGCTCATCTTCTGTTTGCTCCGCAATAGCTCTGGAACCACTTCTCATAGGAGCCCTGGTCAAGAAACCCAAATTGAGAGATATTCTACATAATATCTGACCAGTACTTTTCCTAAGTGTCAAGGCCATGAAAGACAAGAAAAAAACAGAACCATCATAGGTTGGAGGAGACTTACAGAGACATGATTACTAATGTCTTTTTTCTGTTCCAGGATCCTACAAAATGCAGTATGGGATCCTGGAACAGAAAAAAAGACAGTAGTGGAAAACTGATAGGACTTGAATAAAGCTTGTAGTTTAGATAATAGTATTGTACTAATGTTTATTTCTTAATTTTGATAATTGTATTATGGTGATGGGAGGTAAAGCTAGCTGAAAAGCATCTGGGAACTTTTGTACTATCTTTGCAACTCTGTGAAAATATAAAATTATTTCAAAAATAGAAGCTTAAAAAAGCTATTCAAAAATTTTCAAGTATGTGAATTTAGTCACTATTTCTTTATGCAAAAATACACCCTTAGAAATAAATGTAGTTTATACTCTGAAAAAAGAAACATTATATGGGCGCATGTTTCATGTTGCTTTTGTTTAAAATTTTCCTTTGAACCTTAAAGTTTTTTAGGGTTTGTTTTTTTTTTCATTTTAATTAGTTGCTCCCTTTTATCTGTTGTCATCCAAATTGGAAGAGTTCTTAGTTTAAAAAAATACTTTAAAATTCTACAATTTATTCCTAAAAAAATAACATTTTCTCTGAACAAGTGAGTTGTACTGTTGACCCTTGAACAGCGCAGGGTGAGAGGAGCTGACTCCTGCATGAAAATCTGTGGATAACTTTTCACTCCTCAAAATGTTACTGTCAATCCAAAGCCTTACCAATTACATAAACAGTCAATTAATGTATATTTAGTATGTTATATGTATTATATACTGTATTCTTACAGTAAAGTAAGCTACAGAAAAAATGTTATTAAGAACATCATAAGGAAGACAAAATATGTTTTCGTTATTTACTGGAAAAAAATCTGCATGTAAGTGGACCCACACAGTTCAAACCCATATTGTTCAAAGATCAACTATACTTTGTCTTCTTTCATCTTGAGGCTGTATTCAGGCAACTGTGCCTCTTGCACAAGTAGCCATCTCAGGAGGACAGAGAGAGACAGCGAGAGAGAGACAGAGAGAGAGAGGGAGACAGAGAGAGAGAGTGACGTAGGTTGGATTTATAAGAACAGGATTCAGGAATTTATTAGTGGCAGCTCATTTGCTTTTGTCCCAGTCTGGTTTCTGGGAGCCAATTTATTTAGTTAGGTAAGTCTACATTAAAGTATGTTTAAGTCTTATTATGAGAATAGGTTTCCTTGAGCAGTTAGAGACCTCGCCCTAAGCAATAGCTTGAGGAAACCGTACCTGGGGCCAGGTTTCCCAGTGAGTCATTGCCCAACCCTGGACTTTCAAAGACCTTTGTTCAGAGATCTTTATTTCTGGGCTACAATTCACCCACAGGACGTTTAGATATTCCACTTCAACCTACCTGGTGTGATAAAAGAGAAGTTTGGACTGGGAATTAGAACTCTGGCTCTCATACTAACTAGCTGGTGAGTTTGGAAAATTATTGGACCTTTATATTTCTCGACTTCCTTACTGTAAAAAGGGGGTTTTGCTTACTTGATTTCTAAGCTGCTCTCTTGTAAAAATCTGCCGCATGTATCTAAAGCTGAAGACATCTTCCATCTTAGCAAATGATTCCCCTTTCTCTGTATCCCTTTCTTATTTGTTACACCATTGTCCTTACAGTCTCTGAGGATAAAAATCTTAGACTTATTTTTGTTTTTTTAATAATTTTTTAAAAATATTGTCTTTATTTATTTTTTAGAGAAAGGGGAAGGAAAAGAAAGAGAGAGAAACATCTGTTGGCTGCCTCTTGCACGCCCCAACCTGGGACCTGGCTGCAACCCAGGCATGTGCCCTGACTGGGAATTGAACTGGCGACCTTTCAGTTCACAGGCCAGCACTCAATCCACTGAACCACACCAGCCAGAGCCACTAGTATTTTTATTAGTGACATGTATATCTCAACATGTGTAAAGCAAAACTCATTCTCCCTCTTCTTACTATATACTCTCTCTGCTAATGGCATCAACATTAAACATTATTCAAGTTTGATGGTGTCAGCTCTGATTCCTTCTCTTACACTAAGTTCATTTTATTCTAAGAACAGCCAATTCTGTCTTTCCACCTTTCTATTCCCACCTATTCTAATTTAAACCTTGATTACCTCTCACTTGGTTTTAGGATCTTGTTGACTAGTAATTTAAATTCCAACCTTTTCCGCTCTTCTTGAGTTACACACTGCTGCAGAATCATCTTTTTAAAACATGGCCCTTATTATGCTATTTGCTTTTTAAGAAATTATTTTTGTTCTACCACAGAGACTGTAGGGAATTCACTACAGAGTTCTTTTCTTACAAATGCACACAATGAGGCTCAGAGAAATTATTTTTTTATTTGCCATAAAGGTCACATGTGTGCCAGGGACTGGCACCTTAAAATTACTAGATTTCATCTCAGCTCACTCACAGGCTAGTTCCGTCCACTATTGGAATATGGCCCAAACTCTAACATGATTTTCAAGGCTCTTCCTATTCTCCCTTTCCATAGCTTATCTTCAACTTCTCTTGCACCTACAGTCTGACTCCACTGAAGTTTCCTGTGCTGTTTCAACTCCCTATGGTGTGTTGCTATTCTCCCTTCCTGAGATGCACTTTCCTCCTCCCGCCCTTACTTGTTGAAATTTTGCTGTTCCTAAATCGCAAGTCAGTTCAGTGTCTCTTCCCTTCCCACCCATCGAGCCAGAAAATCAGGTCTTGTACTCCTGAACCATGCATTGTCTCTAACCACATTCTGCCTCGTGTTGTTATTATTTCTGTACACACTAGCAAGCCAAATAGGTTATGCGCACTATTGGGTAAGGCCTTTTTCCTACACCTTGTAGGAAGTAGTATCTCAGTAACATGGTACCAGGTGACTCTTACTTTTATTGGTTTCATAAGGTGCTGATCATATTACTGAGAAATAACAGTAAGCTTCTGTGAAGAGAAATGTGGTCAGGTGTGCACCACCTTATTCCTCGAGTATAAAGTGTGCTTACCCCAGCCTTATACCAAAATAGATGTGCTGGCTTTTCCTAATTTTCTGGCCAAGAATAATCAAAACCATGTAATTAGACTTGGGAATTAAACTCTTTTCCTTAATCATACTCAGTCCCTCAAATAATTTATGCTTTTCCTTTTTTTACAAACAAATTTGATACTATATCTTTTGTGTATTTTTTCTTTGATTCAGAATTGATCACTGTAGAATGGACATTTATACCCATACCCATACTGGAAGCATATGTACCAAATAATGTCTTAAAGTGTTGATCAGTATTTCCTAAATTTGACTTAAAGGGTTATTACTGTGGTTTTACATAATTAAGTTTAGCTGAATTCTTTGTTGCTTCATTGTCTTTTTCTTGGTAAGAAAAGATGGACAATATATGGTGGGTTTGTCAGTAATAAACTGGAAAGCAAATAGAGAAATATCATATATTATTTGATATATTCAGGGTTACTTCAAAGAACATGTATAGAATTAAGGTCATTTTATCCAGCAAGAACAGGTAATATAAAAGCGGAACACTTATTGCTTGCTTACTCTGGATAAGGATCTTTTCTTTTTTATCTTATTTGTTCCTCTAAGGGTACAACAGAGTAAGCACTATTATTATGAGAAATCTAAGATTTAGGGGCAGACAGCTTTAAGTGATAGGGCCAACACCCACCTAGATGCGTCTGTCTGTTTCTAACACCAGTGCTCTTACCATTAGAGGGTTCTGTGTTGCCTCCCAACTTGGAGATGAAAACAAATGAATAAACAAACAAACAAACAAACAAACAAAACCTCGAAAGAAGTGTTGTTTTCAGACAGGGATTTAGTTGGAAGAACAAATGCTACATGTAGAAGATCAGGACGGTCTTTTAGGGTTGCTGATCACTCACATCGTATCCTGGGACTTTTAGTATGAAAGGGAGGCCCAGGTTGCCTGGGTGAGAGCACGTGTGTTCCGCTGCTGTCAAGGCTGCTGGAAGCAGTACCTGAACCATACATTCTACCAACCAGATCAGTTATGCTCTGTGGTCGTACAGAGAGCTGCAAGAAGTACTTTCATCTATATTTTCACTATTTAAATAAGGAAACCATTGACTCGTTTCTAATCTCACCTCTCTTGGACAAAGGTTGGAACTCCTTTGGTAATTACTGGAGCAAAAAAAAACAATCAAGTCAGGGGAGGGACCAGATGATATCAAAGGCATGGCATTATGCATTCTTTGACTTGAAAGGATTTTAGGAAAGGATTTAAGCATAGAAGTTTTAGTTCCCTGAATTTAAAGTTCATTATACCTTCCCCAATTGTTAAGGTTTAAAATAATAAGAGTTATAACAAAAACTGCCCTGGCTGGTGTGGCTCAGTGGATTGAGTGCCAGCTTCTGGACTGAAAGGTTGCTGGCTCGGTTCCTGGTCAGGGTATGTGCCTGGGTTGGGGGCCAGGTTTGCAGTTAGAGGCATGAGAGAGGCAACCAATCGATGTATCTCTTGCACATTGATGTTTCTCTCCCTCTCTTTCTCCCTCCTTTCCCTTCTCTCTAAAAATAAACAAATAAAATCTTTTTAAAAATTATAATAAAACCTAATACTAATAAATTTGAAATGCTCTTAATGCTACTGTAACATGCCCACTATTTTAAATATATTATCTTCTTAAATCTACATCAAAAACCTTATAAAGGCAGATATTATTCTAATTGTTTTCAGCTGAAGAAACTAAAATTGAAAAGATAATGTAATTTGCTCAAAGTAACAAAGTTACAATTTTAAGTGAAGTCCATCTTGCCTTACAGCCCTTGCATTTTATATTATCCACGCTGTGTCCCCAGCTCTTTCCCCAACAACAAGTTGCTACTGCTGCAGAGCTTGGGGAGAGAGGGCAGCCAAAAGAAACTTGGATGTAGGTGGTACCTAATTTGGCTGTGAGTCCACAGAGATACTGATTGTACCTCCCCTGGGATGTAACTCAGAAGAGTAGAACATTTCACTCCAAATGTGACTTTGGAACAGAGTTAAGTTCAGGGAAAGGCCAATCGATGTTTGCACAGTAGGGTCAGTCATAAAATGATGGAACTGGAAGAGACCTTTGAGATCATCTAGCCTAACCTTCTCATTTTACAGGAAACTACAACTGAAAGATATTGAATCATTTGACCAAGATTATGGTTTTTGAGAGAACCGATAGAGGAGTATGGTCTGCTGATCTGAAGCTCTTTGCTCTCTCACAACACACCGCTGCCAGTACTTGGATGCTGGGAAATCCTCTTTTGTGTCTAATATTCTGCCTTTCTTTATTGAATAGGTATTTCAGTATCTGTAGACAAGATGGAATCAACTGCATTTAATCGACGGCAGTGGACTTCACTTTCATTGAGGGTAACGGCCAAAGAACTTTCTCTTGTCAACAAGAACAAGTCATCAGCTATTGTGGAAATATTCTCCAAGTAAGTGCTGATCCTGGTCCAAAATGACCATCTGTCTTGAGCAAACATTACCACCTGTCAGGGAAATCAGTAAAGGAAGTACATGTTATAAAACGGCTTTATTGAGCTCCTTTCAGATTTTAAGCACCACACAGGCATGTGGAGGAGGAGACACATTTTGTCTTTCAATTTTTGTTTAGTTGGGGAAAGAAAAAAGTCACAAACACAAAAGATAATCATAAAACACTAATTATTAAGCAAAATGTCAGCAAGTCTCAAATAAGTAGGAGTAAGGCCTAGATGCAGAATAAGAGAGAGAGAGAGAGTGACTGTCAAGGGCAGAGATAGTCAGGAAGGCTTCCTGGTCGAGATGAGTTTTGAAGCAAGTTTTGATTTAGTTGAAGGAAATGGAATGTAAGGAGCACTCTTCACCTGCATTGTCTAATATGGTAGCTTCTATATATATGGCTATTTAAATGAAAATTAATTAAAATAAAATAATATTTAGAATTCAGTTCATCAGCTGCACTGGCCACATTTCAAGTGTCCCATAGCTACACAGAGCTGATGGCTGCCATACTGGATGCCACAGAAACATTTCATCACTACGTGAAGCTCCATTGAACACTGCTAACTCCATAGGCAATCTGTCACCCACTGGCTGCATTGTAGTAAATGAAGTTTTACTGGGCCCTGGCTGATGTGGCTCAGTGAATTGAGCACCAGCCTGCGAACTGAATAAGGTTTGACTGGGACACAGCCACGTCCTTTTGCATATTATCTATGGCGGCTTTCATGCTACCTCAGTAGAGTCGCTGCAGAGACCATATGGCCCTCAAAGTCTCAAATATTTACTATCTGGCCCTTGAAGAAAAACTTTGCTGACTCCTGCTCCAGACCATGAGTTCTTTGATATAAGGGCACCTTTCCTGCTTGTTTTATCCCTAGTAGGTAGCACAGTGATTTGAACATAGTAGACACTCAACAAATGTTGAAGAAATGGTTTATGTAAATAATAAACCATGATGGCAAACACGTTGGCTTCGCTCAAATAGAGATGCCATAGTGGGGAGGAGCTCTGGGCAGATGGTAGTTTTACTTCACTAGTAGAGTTTGTTAATTCATAGAAGCTACAATATATTTAAGAGAAGAAAGATGGTAAAGACTGAAGAACATAATTCTAGGAGCTGTATCTAGGATTCGATTAAGTACCTAAATACGAGGTTTCTGTAATCTACAGTGTCACCTTTTCTTCTATGACAAATCCGTCAAGCACCTGCTATGTGGAAAAGGCTGCCCTGTCAAACTGTTGGCCTTGGTTATCACTTGAGATAAAGTAGAGGCTGTATGAGACTTCCTAGCCCTTTTACTTTCTATATTATGCATTTTATAGTGCTGTAATTTTATGTCAAACATGTATTATTAAAAAAGACAGTTAAGGAAAATATTTCAGAAAAAAAGGGGTCAAGATCTGGAAAGCTGTTAAGACTTAATCCCTGACCTCACGGAACTGAACAGCATAGTTTATATCGTAGAAGGTGTGCCCAGACTTCCTTCATCTTAAGAATCATATGGGGTGCCCCTTAACAATATGGTGTTGCAGTTATCTATTCTATGTGAAAAAAAATCTTCAAGGTTAGTGGCTTAACGTAATGAGAACGTTTATTTTGCTTATTGATCTCCAATTTGGGCAGAGCTTGCCTTTGCTCCCCTCTGCTGATGAGCACCCAGCATCAGCCAGGGTGCTCAAAGACTGGGGGCCATAGTTGTATCTGAAGGCTCACTCAGCTCATGAGCGAGGTGGTTGATGCTGGCAGTCATCTGGGCTCTCAGCTGGGGCCCTGCTCAGAACACCTACACATGCTTCTCCGTGTGGCTGCTTGGCTTGGTTGGCTGCGTCCCAAGGGCAAACGTCCAGACATGGAGGGAGGGAGAGAACGAAAGAGGAAGGGAATCAGGGTCAGAAAATGCATTGCCTTTTACAACCTAGCCTCAGACGTTACATACTTTATCCGTGTTCTCTTCATTACAAGTGAGTCATGAAGGCTGGTTCATATTCAGAGGGAGGGGAGTTTGACTCTACTTTTCTATGGGAGGAATGTGAAAGATTGTTTTGGACATGATTGAAAACCATCCTGTGTGGCTTCCCCGCCTCCCCCTCCTCCCCCAAGATTCTGATTCAGTATGTCTGGGATGGAGCCCAAGAATTTGTGTTTTTAACAAGTATTCCAGGTGATTTTTACCTTCAGGAAAATTTAGGGAACACTGGTAGTGGAAGAGAGGGACTTGTGAACTGGAAGCAGTGAACTTGAACATAAAGCAGAATGCTAGATTCAGGCAAAGGATTGTAGAAGGAAGACATGAATAAAGGGAATAGGAAAGCAAGCAGTCTGGCACGGAGAAATACAAAGGGGAGGAGGGACTGGTACAGTTCAGTTAGGGCCATATGATGGAAGGCTGTAATGCCAGGCTCAGTTCAGGATTTGGTTAGATAAACAATGGAAACCATTGAAGGTTTCAGGCAGGGAGAATGACATGATAGGGCTTGCATTTCAGAAAGATGCTTCTGGCAAAGGTGTAAAAGGTGTACTGGAAAGGTGAGAGAGTGACGGCATGGAGACAAGTCATGGGACTCTCTTGAGAACCTAAGTGAAAGCTCTTGAGGGTGGGGGGCAGCAGGCATGGAAAGGAAGGGAAGGATTTGAGACAGTGTTGAGATGTGATTAATGGAACTTGGAAACTCCCTGTTCTGTAGAGAAACATTCTCTACCCTTCTTCACATTTTTACCCTTTTCACCCTCCCCAGCCCCACCTCCCTTCAGCTGAACGTGACTTTCCCTTGACGTGCATCCTGTCTCTGTGTGGTGTCTGCCCGCTCTTTCTGCATGTGCTTCTCTGAAATATTCTGGGGCCAGGGGTCAGGGATGCTACTCCCCTGCATCTCTGCCATTTCCCATCCCTTGTATTTTGCCCCTTGTTCTGAAGGTCTAAACCTGTGCTTTGAGACTTACAACTAATTACACTATTCTCCTTTTGTCCTCCCCTTTGCTGTGGCGGGGTGCTTTTACTAGGGACCCTAGCTTCCAGATTCGTTCTCTCCTCAGTGTCTCTCAGTGGTGGTGCTGTTGGCATTTTGGATGAGGCGGATCTTCCTTGTGCAGGGTGTTCATCATCTTCCCTTCCTCCAAATGCTGGTGGCACCCCGTGACATTATGACAACCAAAAAAGAAAAAGGGGGTGGAGGAGAAACCCTGGTAAGATTCTCACACTTTTCCAAATGTCCCTTGGGGCCAGTAATGCCCCCCAGTAAAGAATCACTGGTCCAGAAAAAAGACAAAAAGAATCACTGGTCTATATAAATGACCTGTCTGACACTCTGGACTCAGAATTTCTTGATCTTCCCTGCTTCTTCAACCTGCACGTGGTCTCTCATGCCCCTGACTCCATTTCCAGCCCCATCATCACCTAGAATCTGTCTCTGAAATGCACATTTGGAAAACCTACTCCCTGCCTAGAGCCTCCTGAGCGTCCACATGCTATTCCCACTGACCCTGCTCTTTGGCCGCACTGGGACACACAGGCTGTGAGATCAGTCGCCTTCCCTCCCTAACTCGGTCAGTCACATCAGTGAAGCTCTCACCCCTTCCTCAGTTCCCTTCTCACTCCTTTATTCTGTCCTTGTCTAGCCCAGCTAACTCTCAAGATAGAGAATTTGAGTCTTGCTGTAGCACTGATGAGAGGAAGTTAGAAAAAGCTGTTCATCTTATAGACCTTAATTTTGCAGAGACAAAGTGTAAAGGGATCTTAGAGATCACCTTCTCATAGCGGCGTAAGTTGTCTTTTCTCCAGGAAAGTGATAAAAGCAAATGGCAGTTATGCAAAATGGCAAATCCTGAACTCATCCATCAGAAGCAATGTGCCACATACTGCTAGGCTCTTGATGGAAATAGATACTACTTCTAATCCTAACAAAAATTGTATGAAGGAGGGACGTTATCCCTGTTTTATAATTAAGAAAACTGATGTGTAGAAAGTAACCAGCCCATGTTAGTATTTTAACTAGTTTCTGTCTGGTATTTTTCCTCTGATGCATGTATCTGAACCTATTGAACTGGTTTGGAAGGGTGAATAGAATTTTCTTTGGTGTGTTGGGAAGATAGTGGTGACATTGCAGAGGAAGGGGAACAACCGAAGTAAGGCACAGAAGTAGGACAGGGCATGACATGCACTTAAGACAGTGAAAATCAGAGCCTGGATTTCTTCTCCAGGTTTCATACTCAGTGGAGACATATTTGCTAATATTGCTTAGTCCTTTAGGGCTCACTCACTGTTGGTTTCCAAAGCAGATGTCAGGACTGTGTTCTACAAGTCGTGTATGAATATCTACACCTAGTGACCTGATTTTCCCTTATTTTTGAAACACTCTCTGTTATGGAGTTTGCAATTAGTAAATCCTATACAAGCCTAGGGAAGAGACTGTAGGAACCCTTAGGAGGTTTCTGATGAGAAACTAATATAAAATTTGGAGGAAACTTAATCTGACCAATGTTTGTAGAATTAGCTGGGCTTTACTTTTTTTTGTCAGTGAAAATGACTTGCACTTAAAATATATTCTAATGAGAACATTTGCTTGCCATCTTTAAATAAATACTCAAGTCTGAAGTTTTTAATCCGAAACTGCTCTGGCATTAGGACTTAATTGCTTCCTATTCCACAGGGCTTAGATGCCACCACGCAACTAACTCTCTTAAGGCACATGTCTTCCTCTGTCTTCCTCTGTTGAAGTCCCTGTGGCAAGCTCAGGGGGTTATCCCTGTCAGAGATTTAACCACTTTCAGTGTTGCATTAGTAAGGCATGTCCTTCTGGGCTTGAGGAGTATGTGCTTTTCTAATCCAAGCATCTTTATTACACCTTTTCTCCAATGTGGATGTCTTTTTGTACTTTTCATTCTGGTAACAACATGCAGTTTATGAGGGCGCTGTGGCTTCCCACCATATTTTCCATGATCTGCAGGTGAAGGTTGAAACACTTTATCTGGAATTCTTGACTTGGTAAATTTGTGATGAATCCAATCTGTACAAATGAGAGACTTCACACCTTTTGTCACAGTATGTTGTCTGCCTGGGGGCCTCTGAACTGTTTAGCCCAAAATCCCAGGCATGAGTGTGGTGATGGTTCTCTGTAGAGGCCGCAGACAAGAAGTTGAGCAGAGCAAAGACCGCTGGGCTTTACTTTCTATTTGTTAACAATGCATTTTACGTTTCTATATACCTAAGGGTAATTTTAAGAGTATATACCAGAGGTGGTGTCTCATGAGTACTTTATAGCTCTGAAGTTTCCTTTTACTAAACTTCTGTACTATATAAATTATTAAATTTGAGATAAGGAAGGGCCTGTTGATGGGTCAGTTTGAATGGCTAGCTTTGATTTCACTCACCGTTGACTTGATTAAAATTTGACTCTCACACCCTGGCTGGTGTAGCTCAGTGGATTGAACACTGTCTGTGAACCAAAGTGTTACCAGTTTGATTCCCAGTCAGGGCACATGCCTGGGTTGCAGGCCAGGTCCCCAGTTGGGGGCATGCGAGAGGCAACAGCACATTGATGTTTTTCTCCCACTTTCTCCTTCCCTTCCCCCTCTCTAAAAATAAATAAATAAAATCTTTTTTAAAATACAATAAAATAAAATTTGATTCTCTTGGTGGAATTTGGTTTCTTTGCAGAAGATTCCTTGCTGACTCATATTTTTTGGAATTAAAGGGAATCTAGCCCAGTGGTTTGCAAACTATCTTAACTGAGTTCTTCAGTGGAACCTCAGGGAACAATTCTGGGAAATGGGAAGATCTAAAGGACTGAGCCAAGGCCCTTTTCACCCCAGTAGTCCTGCTTTGATCCCTTTTATATGGTCCTAAATAAGATATGATTTGCAAAGAGGATTCTGCAGCAAAAGGGGTTTAAAAACCACTGATATGGCTAACCTTCATCCATTCCTCTGACAGACAGTGATCCTGAGGCCCAGCAATTATGACTGAAGACCACACCACACAGAGTGGCAGAACACAGCACAGAGGTCCCTCCTCCAACCTTCATGTGCCTTCCCCCAGGTCACAGCTCTTCCCTCCCTTGTTATAACTTTACCCATTCCATTGTCCCAAGAAAGAACAGGGTTTGTATTTAGTTTTCAGTAACTGTGCTTCCTTCATTTAAAAAAAAAAAAAATGACCCTCAGATCTCCCTGGTTAACCTCTTTGCTTCCCTGTAACATTTTAGTGGTGAAATTGTTCCAGAAGAAAATACATTGCCTAAAACTTGGGAGTTTCCATTCTTCCCTTTTGGCTGAGTGTTCCCTTTGCTCTATTTGAGGGCCTACAAGGAAGAGTCATGGTTCAGGAACTCTGTTTTCTGGCCTTAGAAAAGTTTGAGAACACTGTTATTACTCCCCAGATAATTTTAGCAACCTCTATCAGCTGCCCCTCACAGCTGAGCATTAATGAGCAGTTGCAAGGTTAAATTCAGTATGTGAAGAAGAGAAGACTGAAGGGAAAAAAACAATCTGGGAAGGGAAGAGGGATGAGATTTTTAAGTACAGAAATCTCATTGCAAATATTTCCCCCCTCAACTTTGGATCTTCAAAATGCCTCGGCTCCTTCCTCAAATCAATAACCTTCACATTTTGTGTCAGAATAATGCAAATTGCTCTGAGTGCCTTTGAGGAAAGGCTGAGTCCAGAACCCTAGTTTTAACACTGAATTCAGAAGTATTGTGCTGTAGAGTCTCTTAGCATTCTGAGGGTACAAAATGTAAAAGTACCAAGGACCTGGCTTGGAAGAAAGCAGCGGTGTAGTAGAACGGGTCTCCCTGCTTATGTACTATTTAACAGGTACTTCATTACAAATAAAGGGTGGGGATATTTGAGTGGGAGTATCAAAACACCATTCAAGATACCCATCAGAATACATACCTGTATCTTACAGATGCCTCCATGCTAAAAGGTCAGGACTGAAGATGAAAATTATTTTGGTTTTCTTTCTTTAAATCTGTGTTACTGTTAACACAGGAAACTTCTTAGCTTATTTACCCTGCTAACCACAGTATAAATATCTTGCCTTGGAGAATAATTGGCTAAGAATAAACCCGTCTGCTGATCAGCTCTGGTTTTCATATATTGTATTATTGCTGTAATATACTGAAGATGATTACCCAAGGGGTGTGGAAACAGAAGTTCAAGGCCATTTCTCAGTTCCTTTCTAGCTATAATCCACTGTGTTTCTACATTTCCATTTTTTAGGGAGTCTCTCAAACTTGTTAGAGCAAGTGGGGGGAAAATGTATGTAGAAGGACATTGAGTAGAGCACTATTTATAATGGTAGAAAACTAGAAAGAATCCAAATGCCCATTAAAAGGAGTATGGGTAAATTAATTATATTTACAATGGAAGAGGATTGTCAGGGTAGCCAAGGGCTTCTGTTGCTAAATCGAGATGTTTGTTAGCCTTTGCCTTACATGACTTCTCACCACTTCTTCCTTCCCACATTTTTTCTTCTCTTGACTTCACTGGCAGGCTCCTGATTTTCCTCTTACCTCTCTGTCTGTTCCTTGCCATTCTCTCTTATCATCTCTTCTTTCTCGTCTGACTCCTAAATGTCAGGGTCTCCAGGCCCGAGTTCTGGGCCTTTTCTTGCACTGCACACTCTTTGCAGGTGATATCATGCATGGACAGATCCAAATTTATAGTATTAGATCAGATTTCTCTTCTGAGCTCTAGACACATGTATCTAATTATTGCCACCACCAAATGGATGTTGTAGTTAACATGGCTAACCCTGACCCCTTGATCTTCCCCATCTGCAAATTCGCTCCTCCCTCAGAATTCCCCATCCCAGTAAACAGTACTTCCATTGACTCAGCTGCCAGAAACCTGGGAATCATTCTTGACTTCTTCTTCCCTTTCCTCTTATTACCAATCCTATTGATTCTACCTCTGAAATATATCTCAGATCTATTCACTTTCCTTCCTGTCCAGTGCCACCACTCTGGGCCAAGCCAGCATCATCTCTCACTAATGGTCATCGTCATTTGAGAATGCAGTCTGCTCTCCACACAGCATCCATAGAGCTCTTTTAAAAACATAAATTGGGTCAATGACCATTCGTTGTACCTACGATTGAATTCAAAACCCCTAGCATGGCCTGCAAGGCCCCTGCCTCCCAGCATCACCTCCTGCTCTCTCCCTTTCCCTGTGCCCTTCAGCAACACTGGAGTTCTTTGTGTACGTTACACATGAGACGCTTTCTTGTCTTGGAGCTGTTGTGTGTGCCATTTTTCTGTGCCTGGAATGCTTTTCTTACCTCGTTTTGCCTGGCTAACTCCTTCTGGTTAAACTTCAGATCTCAGGCTAAAGGTAATTTCTTTTGCACACAGGCTACACCCTTCCCTTTTAATTTGGTTCCTTTGCTAGGTTACTTAATAATACTCTGTTCATTTTCTTTGAAGGGCTTATCACTATATATGTTGTGTGTATGCGTATATGCATATATATGCATAAATATGTGTGTGTTTATGTGTCTAATATATATACTGCAAACTGAGAGCAGGAACTGTGTCTCTTTTAGTTATTTCTTTTTTAAAAAAGATTTTATTTATTTATTTTCAGAGAGAGGGGGAGGGAGGGAGAAGGAAAGGGAGAGAAACATTGATGAATGAGAGATACATTGATTGGTTGCCTCCCACACACCCCAACCAGGACCTGGCCTGCAACCCAGGCACCTGCCCTCACTGGAAATCAACCGGTGACCTTTGGATTCACAGGCCAGCACTTAATCCACTGAGCCACACCAGTCAGCACTCTTTTAGTTATTTCTTTCACTATTTTTTCTCTAATGTTTAGAACATCTGAAATGAAAACTTTAGCTGTTCTAAAATGGACAAAGGAAGATGCAGAATAGTATGTTCAATATTATCCCATATTTATTTTTTAATATGTATGTTTTAGATACATATTAACTCCTTTCAGATATATGATTTGCAAATATTTTCTTCTATTCCATAGGTTGCCTTTTCAAGCTATTAATAGTGCCCTTTGATACACAGCTTTTATCAAAGTCTAATTTATCTGTATATTCTTCTGTTATCTGTGCTTTTGGTGTCATATCCAAGAAATCATTGCTAAGTCCAATGTCATGAAGTTTTGCCCCTGTTTTCTTTTAAGACTTTTATAGTTTTTGCTCTTACACTTAGGTTTTTAATTCATTTTGACTTAGTTTTTGTTTGTGGCATAAGGCAGCAATTTTCAAGCTTTTTCATCTCATGGCACACATAAGCTAACTACTAAAATTCAGCAGCACACCAAAAAATACATTATTGTTTTGCTGCTCTGACAAAAAAAATAGGTATAATTTTGATTCATTCACTTGAGACAACTATTGTTATGTTGGCTGTTGTCATTATTTTTAGTTGACAATCTAAAGGAAAAGAGCTCAGTGTCCCTGACTGAATAGTCAGGTATTGCAGTTTTTGAAAACTCTTGTGGCACACCGGTGTGGTTCTGCACCCAGGTTGAAAATCACTGATAGAATGTAAGAGTCCAACTTCACATTTTTGCATGTGGATACATACTTTTCCCAACACCATTTGGTGAAAAGACTGTCCTTTCCTTGTTACTTGGTCCTGGCACCTTTGTCAAAAATCCTTTGACTATATATGTGTAGGTTTAGTTCTGGGCTCTCCATGTCATTCCGTTGATCTTTACCCATACATCTACCTTTAGGCCAATACTACACTGTTTTTTTTTTTTTAATTGTGTTAAAATATACATAACATAATTTACCATTTTAACCACTTTTTTAAAAAAGATTTTATTTATATATTCTTAGAGAGAGGGGAAGGGAGGGAGAAAGAGAGAAATATCAATATGAGAGAGAAATATTGATTGGTTGCCTTCTGTACACACCCTGACTGGGGACCAACCTATAACCCAGACATGTGCCCTGACTGGAATGGAACACGAGACCTTTTGCTTTGCAGGACAACACCCAACCAACTGAGCCACGCTGGCCAGGCCATTTTTAAGTGTGCAGTTCAGTGGCACTAAGAACATTCACATTGTTGTGCCACAATTACCACCATCCTATTATTTTTTATTAACTACATGGTATTCCATTACATATATGTATATGTATATATACATATTATAGTTTATTCACCAGTCTTCTGTGGAAGGGACACTCAGTTGCTTTTAGTCTTTTGCTATTACGAGTAATGCTATCACAAATAATCTAATATAAAAGTCATTTTTGCTTGTGTGAGTATATCAATGGAACAAATTCTGGAAACAGGTTTTGAATCATAATGCTTATGCTTTTGTAATTTTTGTTAAATTGACAAAGTGCCTTTCATGGAGGTTTTATTAATTTACCCTCAGTATATTAGCTTTTAAAAAAACTTTTCCCACTTGATAGGTAAAATATATTCCTAGTGTTGTTTGAATTTTCACTTTGAGGCTGGACATTCTTTTTGTTTGGTTAAGAGCCATTTGGTATTCTTTTCTGTGAACTGTATGTTCATATTCATGCCTATTTTTCCATTAAGTTATTTGTCATTTTCTTACTAATTTGTAATAGTTCTTTGTATTTTAGGGAAATTAAGCATTTGTCTGTAATATAAGTTGCAAATATCTTTTTACCTTGTTGATTGATATACAGCACTTGTAAGTGGAAATGGGAATAGAAATGGAAACAAAATTCCATTTTCTTTCCTCACCCATCATGGTCAATGAAATCCCAGAGATTTTTGGAAGGTTTTTTTACCCTGTCCTACAGAAAGCTCTGCTCAGTTACAGAGTAATACCCAACTGGTGAATAAGATTCTTATTGATATCCGATTGTTAAAATTTAAACACTAATAGGAAGGGAAGAGGCCTTAGAAATCTCCTCACATAGTCACTTAATTTTGTAAGTTAGGCCAGTATATGAAGTGATATAACCCAGGTTCCATAACAGGTGAGCAGTGGTGCCAGAATTGGGATTACTTCTGGCCCCCATTTTGTGTGAGGTTATTCTATTTAACACAATACTGAGAAAGTTCTAAGCTTCTGAAGGTGTCTATGAAGTGAAAGTTGGTTTTGGTAGAGAAATGGCATCTTGCCCCCAAAATTTGAAGAATACATGCGTGCACCAGCTCATTTCATTTTGCCTCTGCATCAGAGAGAGCAAGATGGGTCACCAGCAGCTCTGCTGGGGCCATCCGGAAAAACTCAGCCAGGGTTCTCGTTCTTGCCACCTCTGCCTGAACTGGCACAGCCTGGTCCATAAGTACGGCCGCCGTCTGTGCTGCCAGTGTTGCCGCCTGTATGAGAAGGAGAAAGGCTTAAGTTGGACTAAGTGAACTACTGTGAATGGGTCATTCGAGATATCTACCTTACTGCAGAACGGCTGGCTTGTTGTACATAAAATAAAATTTTAAAAATAAGAAAGAAAGAGAGAAAGAAAGAAAGAGAGAAAGAAAGAAAGAAAGAAAGAAAGAAAGAAAGAAAGAAAGAAAGAAAGAAAGAAAGAGAAAGGAAAGAAAGAAATTGATTCTTCCCAATCTACTCTGGGTTTTTTTGTTTTTTGTTTTTGTTTTTGTTTTTTTGCTGACCTCCTTATCTTTCCTCCAATGTCTTCTGAATTCTGAAATTCTACCTGAAGGCAGAGAAAAAGCGGCCTTTTAAACATGCCCTTTTCTGGGGTTGGATTGGTGCTGAGTTCTAGGCATGCAGACCCAAGAAGAAGCACACGATCAGGATTTTCCAAGTGATGGTGCCACTTTCAGTGCTTAACTCAGAGACCCTTGAGGAAGCCCGCTTAAGGTTGTTCCGGGTGGTCTTGGAGATTTGCTGCCTTCTGGACCTCCCAGGCCTTTCAAGTGGAGAAAACTTGATCCCCCGCAAAAAGCCCTGGGACTTCACTTGTTTCTCAGGGATCTTTTGGTCCCAGTAATAAAAATGATAAAATAAAGTGATAAAAAGTAATAATACTGTTGTATATATGCCTGTTTATCAAATCTAAGATGCCACTGACTGTAGGCTGTGCCACTATTTTATGCATCACTATGAAAAAAATACTGCTAATTAAAAGGACCAATGTTTTCTTAAGACATAAACTCTTCTCATATGCAACCCTTTATGTACATAAAAAATAAAATAATTTTTCTTTAAATGCCAAATCATAGTGTAATCTCTATAAAGACATTTTAAGTTGCAGTGAAAACAGGTAGTCTCATCAAATACATTTAACTGAGCCAAATTGACAATGGCAATCAATACTTAGACCAAATTCACACATACTCAGGTAGTGTGACTACCTCTGCGTTGACAAGAATTAAAGATTTCATGGGCAATAATGTGAGGGAAATATGCATTCTAGGATTAATGTGATGCTATAATGCAATGCTATATCCTTTGACTATTCCCAGGGCAATTTTACACGTGTAATCTCATTCAGTCTTCCCAGCAACCTTGAAAATAGCTATAGAAAGCTATTTTCTAGATAAGGAAACTAATCTTAAAGAGGTTAAGTGACTTGCCAGACATCATAGTTAATAAGTGATGAAACTGGGACTTAAACCCCAGAATTTCTGCTCTACGCAGTTGTTTCCCAGCATTTGGCCTCATCAGCTTGGATATTTCTGTTGTATCAGAGCAGGTGACTGGAACAGCACAGGAGGTCGGGGCTGCTCTGATTTTCTGCTTCTTCTGATAGAGTTGTTAAAGACGGTTGCTGTCAGAAATAGGTTTGCAGAAGTAGTTTTCTTAAAGATTGAAACATTAAAAATATAAGTTTAATTTGAGGACATTCTCTTTTTCCCCACTTCTCTGAAGGTACCAGAAAGCTGCTGAAGAAGCAAACACAGAAAAGAGGAGAAATGTAAGTATTCAGAGCACCGGAGCACGTGGAACTTCAGGAGCAGAGCCTGTGTGGCTCAGCCACCTGCAGCATCTGCAGGGCTTGGGCTCCATGTCAGCTGAGCTGGGCACTTGTGCCAACTGCTCTGATTTGTGAGCCATTTGCTCAGGAGAACTTGGCTTAGGTGCAGGGAGACTTATTTTTTAACAGACGTTCTCTTTTTGAACCACTTTTTCTTTCCGGAGTTCAGCGAAGGACAGAAAGCCAAGTGCTTTGCCTGAGGTTAGTAAAATGGCTCACTACTTCCAGCTCAAATTAGGATACAGGGTTTCCTAGGCTGCCATCATTTTTTTCCAAACCAAACAACCAGAATTTCTGTACCTCTGTGCATTCAAATGGTAGCAGCCGTGCCTCTGTTGTCATCTTCTAGGTCAGGGCTGTCAAACTCGTTTTCACCGGGGGCCACATCAGCTTCACAGTTGCCTTCAAAGGGCTGAAATAATTTTAGGACTGTATAAATGTAACTACTCCTTAACTGTTAAGGAGTTGAAATTACATTCAGCCCTTTGAAGGGAACCTTGAGGTTGATGTGGCCCCCAGTGAAAATGAGTTTGACACCCCTGCTCTAGGTTCTTTTTTTAAAACACACTTCCTGACCCAGTCTAGTTAGCAAGTTTCTTAGCTGCAGGATTCATCAAAGGCTGAAACCTCAGAACAAGCTCTCTGCTCATCCTCATTTTTTACTCTCCCTGCTAGATAACTTCCAGCTGGGCTGTGTGGTGTAATTTTTTTGAAATCTTACTTGATTTAATCTTATGGAGGGGAAAGAGATGTATTTGGGCAAGAATTCTTTAATTTGTCTGGCATTACAAAAACATCCTCCTGGAAGTTTTCAGTACCTAACCTATTTAAATTAGTATATAACATGCCCCTGTCAATTTGTTCTCTCTAAGAAGGGTAATGCTAAATTAGTCCTTAGCTTAATTTTCTTGTAATTCAAAAAAAATGGATCCCCTTGGGTACATTGTAAGAAAAAGCTACCATCATTTTACTCAAACGCTAGTTTCTTTTTACTCCTTCCCTCTCTCCTTTGCCTGTTATTTCCCACCTTCCTCCTTCTTTCTTTCCTTCTTTCCTTTCACGCATTCATTTAGCAAGTATTCACATAGCACCTAGTATGTGCCAGGTCCTGTTTTAGGCATTCATACAGACTACATCTCTGCCACCATGGGTATTACATTCTAGTGGAAGGAATAGACAAATAAAATTATTGTGACAGGTGATGACATTAGCTATGAAACATACACAGTAGGTAAGAGAGGTAGGGTGTAGGGTGGTCAAGGAAAGCCTGTATTAACTAGACATTTGAGCAGAGATCTGAGGACATGAGCCAAGGAGAAGAACAAGTCAGACAAAAGAGAAGAGCACATGCAAAGGTCCTGAGGCAGAAACAAACAGGAAGAACAAGATGATATAGGGTCATTGTGAGGACCTGGACTTTAACCCTGATTGAATGGGGATCTTTGGAGGGTTTGTGTGCAAAGGAATGATGTGATCTGAATTAAATTTTAAAAAGAGGAGAGGCTAGAGCTACAATGGCAGAAGCATGATGACTAATTACAAGACAATTACAGTGATTTAAGCAAAAGATGATAATGGTGGTGAGAAGTGGTCAAGATGTATACTGGAGGTAAAGAGAAAGAGAAGAATCAAGAATGGCAATAATGTTTTTTGACCAAACATCTGGGAAAATGATATTAACTGAGACAAGGAAGACTGGAGTAAAAGCAGGTTTAGAGAAGAAGAAATAGTAGAAGCTCAGCTTTGGACATATTAAGTGTAAATTTTTTTATTAAGATATCTAAGTGGAGATGTCAAGTTCCAAGTAGGAACTTGGATGTACAAATCTAGAATTGGAGGAGATCTGGGCTGGAGATGATGAGCTATATATCAAAGACTCAGTGGTATCTAAAGATATGAGATGCATGAGATTACATAAGGAGTGAGTGTAACTATAAAAAAGGCTTGAGGACTGAGCTCAAGGGCACCATAGTGTTCAAAGGTTGGATAGATAAGGAGGAACCAGCAAAGGAAAGAGAGAGAGAGAGCAACTGGTGAAATAGCAGTGAAACAAGAGAATGTCAGGAGTCAAGTGAATAATGTGTTTCTAAAAGGAGAGTTCTCAACAGAGTCAAACACATGGATAGGCTGACAATTGACCATTCGGTTTTTGTGGGTTTTTTAAAGATTTTTAAAATTTATTTTTAGAGAGAGGGGAAGGGAGGGAGAAAGAGAAGGACAGAACAGCAACGTGCAGTTGCCTCTCTTGCACCCATCACTGGGGACCTGGCCCACAACCCAGGCATATGCCTTGGCAGGGGATTGAACCAGCAACCCTTTGGTTCACAGGCCAGCACTCAACCCACTGAACCACACCAGCCAGGGCTGAACATTGGATTTGACCACATGAAGGTCATTGGTGATCTTGTGCTGTTTGGGAGTGATAGGATAAAGGCCTGACTGAACTAGGTTCAAGACAGTAGGGTAACAGAAGTTGACACCATGAGCATAGACAAACGTTTATGGGGCATCTCTTCAGTACCAGGTGCTAAAGACATAGAGGAATAAGATGTGGCCCTTGCCTTCAAGGGAGGACTGTTCAGAGTTTGGAAAATAAAATTTATAACCCTGGTATGATAAGTACCATATTAAAGAAACACTCAGGCCCTAATCTGTGTGGCTCAGTTGGTTGGGCATCGTTCTGCAAAGCAAAGGTTGTTAGTGCACTTCTGGGTCAGAACACATGCATGGGTTGCAGGTTCAGTCCCCCGTCTGGGCGAGTGCAAGGGACAACTAATAAATGTTTCTCTCTCTCTCTTCCCCTCTCTCTAAACATAGATAAATATAACCTTTAAAAAAATCAAAACATTAAAATAAGAAAAAAAGAAAGAAATACTCAAAGTGCCAGGGAGACACATACCCTGGGCTATGCCATGTCAAGGAAGGCTTCCCAGAAGTGGTGCCTGATTGAACCCAAAGGACAAGTATGAATTAGCTTTGGGGGGGTGGGGTGCAGAGGAGTGGTGGAGGAAGCAGCACAGGTGCAACATGGAGATATAAGAGAACAGGTACCTTTGACAGTTGAAAAGGTAATTGTCTGTTACATTCACCAAGATGGAGAATTCAGGAAAAGAAACAAATTAAAGGATGAGGAATAAAGGGAAGAGAGGAGAGACTTCAGCCTTAGACAATATTGAGTATAAGATGCCTATAGGATTTCCAGGAGAATTAACAGGTGAGGAGAGATATCTGGCTGGAGTTATGGGTTATGAGTCACCAACAGACAGCACGTGGGTGCAACCAGATCACCTACAGAGGACATGTACGGTGAGCAAAGAAGAGGACCTAAGACAGAGCCCCACTGTAGATTCAGCATTTCTACTTCCAGGAATTATCATTGATAAAAACTCACAAGTGAAATAAAAGAAACTTAAAAGGATACTTTTTGCAGAATTTTTTGTAATACTGAAAAATTTGAAATAATGCAGGTATTTATCTGTGGGGGAATAGAAAACTATGGTACATACATTCAATATAGTAGTATATTGTATTGTATATTATAATACATATAGTATTATACTGCATAGTTAACATTTCATATTCATATATTGACATGGACAGATATCAGAAGCACATTAAATGAGTAAAGCAAGGTACACAACAGTAAGTACAGTATGAGTTTGTAGAAAAAGTATAGGGTATAAAAATAAGGGGAAAATTGAGAATGTATGCACCAAACCATTGTCAGTGGATATATTGGTTGGGAGGAGTGAGGGTGTCAAGTAGGGAAAAAGTCACAATCAATATAGATATGAATACATTTCTATATTGATTATGACTTTTTCCTCCCAATAAATTTATTACTTTTGTAAGTGAGAAAAATAGTAAGTTAAAAATGAGATAACCAAATGAAAATTTTAAAGAAGTAATTTGTGGTCTTGATAGGTGCTACCTCAGAAGTGTTTTGGTAGTAGAATCAGAGTGAATGGAAAGTAGAAGTAGCAACTATGGTCTCATGCTTTCAGGACCCTTAACTATGCAATGCAGGAGACAGCAATAATGAGAGGACGACATAAAGTTGAGGGAGGGTTGGTATTTCTTTAACAAACTTTTTATTTTGAAATAATTTTGAATTTATAGTAGAGTTACTAAAATAATACAGAGAGTTCCCATATACCTCCACCCACCTAGCTTCCCCTAATGTTGACATTTTACATAACTATGGTACCTTTATCAAAACCTAAGAAATTGCGCTGGCTGGTGTGGCTCAGTGGATTGAGTGCTGGCCTGCAAACCAGAGGGTCGCCAGTTTGATTCCCAGTCAGGGCACATGCCTGGGTTGTGGGCCGGGTGAGAGGCAGCTGCACATTGATGTTTCTCTTCCTCTCTCCCTCCCTTCCCCTCTCTCTAAAAATAAATAAATAATATCTCTTAAAAAAACCCAAGAAATTAACATTTGTACAACACTATTAACTGAACTACAGACTTTGTTCAGAACTCATCAGTCTCTCCACTAATGACAGAGGGTTGTTTTTAAGACCCACTAGACTTGTTAGAAGTCTGGATTGTCTCCTGAAGAAGAGGAAGAAAGGTCCATATAAATTTGTAGAAGTGACTGACCAGGTAGGTCACTTGCCCAGGTGATAGAATACTTAAGCATTCTACCATGGAAAGCAAGTCAGAGAAACATTCAGGAGCAAGTGGGTAAATTTGTTCCTTTAGCAAATAGTGGGATGGCCTAAATTCCCACAAATTTTCTCCTCCTTTTCTCTTCCTCTTCCACTTTCACCTAGGACTTGAAAACACAAACCATTCACACCACCATCAGCTATATTTTCAGTTTCCCTTCAAGCATGGAACATGCCACTTCTTGGAATCTGTGCAATTTGGGCACTCATCTCCAAAACAACTGGACACCACTTTTCTGAGAAGCTCTCAGCCTAGGAGTTTCTTCCCTTCCTTGGAGGCTGTGTGTCCAGACAGTCCATGTGTCCAGTCCCACTGCTGTAGCCCACCAAACACTCTCCTGTTTTCAGTATGAAGGTTCCCGGGTCGATTTCAACATTAGAGCTCATCTGACCCAGACTCTTCATTTTTCAAGTGGGAAAACTGAAAACCAAAGAGACAGAGGGATTTATTCAAGGTCACACATCTCAGAGTGACAGAGCAGGGACTCATCCTAATTCCAAGTCAGATGCTCCTGCAGAAAGGACGCTATGTTACATCTCCATGGTGTTCCTGGTCTGGATTCAGGTGGCCAGTTATGGTCCAGAGGCAAACCTTCCAAGATTCTCAACCTCGCTGAGTAGAATGAACAGTGTGCCAGGTGTCACTTTGACAAAGGAGGCTGTAAGTAGTGCAGTAACCAGTGGGCCCCTTGAAAACTTACAGCATCCTTAACTTCCCACTGCCTTATTCTAGGAAAATGCTGGAGCAAACATTAAAACCTTGATACAGACGGCATCAACTAGAATTTTACCTCATTTTTGTGACCCACATTTCACTGCAGAAAAGTAGACTCTAGAGAGAGTAGAAAGAAGAGTAAGAGACTTTAACCCAAGTTCAGGGTTTGGGAGATGGCTGGGGACTGCGGGTGATCACCAGTATGAGGTACAGCTTAAGGAGTAGCGAGGATTCATTTAATAATTATTGCCACTTACTGAGTGCCTGGTTATATCAAATACTATATAACATGCTTTAACATAGTCTCATTTATCTAGTCTCCACAGTAGCCCTTATGGTATTAATAGCTTCCAGAAATTAAGAAACTTGCCCAAAGTCACTTGGCTGGGTGGAGCTGAATTATACAAGTAATATAAAACTTTTCTACAAGTTTACTATAGAAAATACAGTTAAAGAGAAGAAAATATAAGTGACCCATAATCCGGTATTTATTGATTACCCAAGCTATCTCAGACCAATGCTCTCTTCACTGTGCTGCTCGAACTGTGTTTAGCTATTGTTTTTGTTCTGTACCTTCTTGCATCTCTTTGTTCCCCAGAAAGACCGTAGCCTCTGATTCTTCCCCATCTTTGCTTGCTCAGGTCTGAAACTCTGGGATGACTAGCCTGGCCTGGGAAGCTCTGCCAGGAATGACTTAAGGGCACGGAGCCTTTAACACTGTCAGACCACATCGCCCTGCCCTTCAGCTTTTTGTCCCCACTCCAGCACTTTTGAACTTGTATCCTTAAGTGCTCCTTTTAATAAGAAGAGCACATTTACTCCTCCTTAAAATGCCCCCTAAGGGACGTTCTCCACCCAGGCCTTTGTTTGGAACACAGCTGGTATTCTGTCATACATCCCTCTCTTCCTGGTCATTGTGGGTAAAGTAGAAATAACAATTTTCAAGCCATTTACAGTAACATCAAAATTATTTAATATTCTGTAGAAGTTTTTGTGATATGAAAATTATGTATAACTTTATTTTTGTATTTATTTTATTACACAATGAATATATATTTATTATAAAAAGAAAATACAGCCTTGGCTAGTATGGCTCAGTGGTTTGAGTGCCAGCCTACAAACCGAAAGGTCGCTGGTTTGATTCCCAGTCCGGGCGTATGCTTGGGTTGCAAGCCAAGTCCCTAGTTGGGGGCATCTTTCACACATTGATGTCTCTCTCCTTCTCTTTCTCCTTCCCTTCCCCTCTCTCAAAAAGTAAATTTAAAAAATCTTTAAAAAATAAAAATAAATACAATTGCCCATAATTCATGATTCAAAGGTAACCCATTAATATCCTGATATTTTTTCTTCCTGAATACTTTTCTTTGCTTATATTTATGAATATACATGTGTATTAAAAATGGGATCCATGTTGTCTTATAATTTGCTTTATTTCCATTCAAAAGTATGTTATGAGCATCTTTCCGTGTTAATAAATACATGTAGATCACATGACTTGTCTCTAAGAAAGTAGTGTCCAGTTACCAATGCAAAATGCCACTTTGATCCTCAGGGCTCCTCTGGGGCAGGGCAAGGGCAAGGGCAAGGCAGGTGAAGTCAGAAAGGAGATGACTCATCCATTGTCAGGCAGCAGGTAGCGTGGAGCCAGCCAGGAGTTCTGTGGCAGTTAAGGTAGCACCCGCTTCCGGAGCTGTTTGTTACCTAAATTCTTTCTTTCCCAACAAGAAAACTTTTCATGCTTCTTATATCTCTCCAAGCCATACATGCTTCCCTCAGTGAATTTTGTCAGCTATGATTTAAACACTGAAATCAAACAGTTGTTTTTATGTAACTTGTTTTCAAGCCTTGGAGCTACTTGATGAAGTGGCCCTCAGAGTATATTCAGAAAAGTAATAGGGTGAGAGTCTTAATTCCCAATATAGCCGCTAATCCTGTTTAATTCCCTGAGGTCTTTCAGTCCTAGGTGGTTTGTATTTTCTTTCTTAGTTGAAAGACCGGTAAGTCACAAACTACAGGAATGGAGGGCAAGAAGATAGTACTGGAGCTCATGGTTTGTTGGGAAGGTGGTGCTGCTCTATTTAGGAGTACTTTCAGACCACAGAACATTGAATTTTATTTAAATAAGGATGTTTCCTATATTACTGTGGGCTAACGTTGATAGGGCCCAGGTTATTTTCAATCTGTTTTATATTTTGAAATTAATTCCATTTTGACACAGGTGAAAATGAACTCTTTTTAGATGTTTGAATGTCCGTCCTTCAATCAAGAGAGTGGGTGTTGGTATTTTCATATGAAGTATGGATAATTTTTCAGCCAAAGGATCTTTATAAAGTAGTGAATTTTCTGATACCTGAGAATCTACACATGGACAAACAGGAAAGAAGAGCAGGGGAAAAAAGAACTGGATTCTTATGTAAAAATAAAATTTGACTGTTTATGTGCACACAAATTATGTCAGATATGCTGAAATATCATTTATGCAAATACATGTAAAAGCCTGATGAAAAGTCTTTAAACTTCTACAAATAGTTTCAATCCTTGATGCTATCCACAACTAATATATTGCATCACTTTAGCTATATTGCATCTTTGTCTTTAAAATAAGAAAGAAAAAACAGCATTCACCATGTAATTTTGTGGCTTGTAATGATGACCTTTTGTTAATGCATATTTACAGTGCTTAAAATACTTAGTATTTGCTTTTACTTTCTCGTTTTCCCTATTAATCTTTGGATAAAAATCTCTTGTCTCCACTGTAACTGTCATTAGATCTGGGCTCTCCTTTCTTCTCATTTTGTCCTTATAAGGCTATCCTGTTTTATCACTTCCTGCTTCAGCTCCTGACTTTTTCTCTCTTCCCCTCTCCCTCTCCTGGGGTGGATGCTTTTCCTCCATGTGGCAGTGCTGTAACTGTTCACAGCTGTCTGAAACGCCAGTGGACCTGGAGCAGCCTGGAGTTTTAACTTTCCTTTTACAAAGAACATCATGTTTGAATGTTTCAGCAGGCAAGTTATAACTGGCACTTACTTCTTGCTCTTTTAGAACACTGAAAATCTCCCCCAGCACTTTAGAAGGGGAATTCTGACTGTATTAAAGAAGAAGTGGGAGAACCCAGGGCTGGGAGCCGAGTCTCTCCCAGACTCTCTGCGAAACAGCAGCACTGAGGTCAGGCACAGAGGCGACCATCCTGCTGAAGTGGTGAGCAGCTCTGCCTCTGGAGCCGAAGCCAACCGAGAGGAGCGGGTCCACCCCAGACCGAGACGTGGGTCACCTGCTGAAGCCCACGCTCAGTATCCGTACACCCTCATTGAGGACAGTGAGCATCTAAAAGACCACGCACCAGAAAGTACAAAAATGGAAAATTGTCTAGTAGGAGAATCCAGGCATGAAGTAGGAAAGCCTGAAATCAGTGAAAATACAGAAGCTGCGAACAAAATAGAGAAATATAATGTTCCGCTGAACAGGCTGAAAATGATGTTTGAGAAAGGCGAACCAACTCAAACCAAGGTAAGGATTGGGAAGGTTTAAAACTTGCTAAAGCCAAGTCAAGTAAATCAACAAAGCTGGTTTCTAATCCAGTTTGAGTGGTGGCAAATGTAGTTGGTCTGTCTTTTAAATGAAGTTAAATGAGTTAATTAAAAACCTCAAATTATTTGCATAGATGTTAAGATTTGTGAATCTCCAACCCGATTTCGTATGAAATCAAGTGCACACTGGGCTTCAGGTTGATGTCCAGAAATGAAAGGAGTTTGATAGGGTTGGGTTATGTGTTTTTGTACGCTTGCCCTTTTAATTTGTCTTCCTGTGTCTTTTCTCATTTGTCGCTTTGGGGGGTGGAATTACTGCTGAATCTTTCTCTTGGACACAGCTGCAGGCTGAGTGTTAAGGCCAGAGTTTAACGTTAAGACTGAGGCTTAGTTGTCTCTGCTAGCTGAATCCCTTCTCTTCTCAACTTCCTCATCTGTGCTTTCCAACAAATGTTTTCTATCAGCTAAAGTCCTCTCCCAGGAAAAATCAATGAAGATAGCCAGACTAGCTGTAGCCTTCAGGATTTTTGACTTGCAAATGCACAGGGTTGCATTTTCCTACAACTGCTAATGAAATTTGATCCTTCGTGTGGATTGCAGACCAGGTCCCCAGAGGGAATTACTTAACTAGAAAATGAGTTACATATGCTGGTGACTTACAACACAATCCAGGGGCCTAGAACTGGTAAATTTTTCCAGTTTTCTCATACTTTCCTTCATATCTGGCTTTGTCCATGAGGATGGTTTGTTACAGCAGTCTTTATAATGAAATAAACAGATCTGATGGGAAGCAAAGCCATCATTTACTTTAGATTCTGTCTAAATAGGAGAGCTGATTTTTTTAAACTAACCATTTAGCCCAAATACCTATATTTGTGAAGTAAGGGCATGAAGCACTCTTTCTGAGATAAAAATGAGATAACTGTCCTATCCTCAATTATATTTGGGGGTGACTTCATCAAATTCTTCCCATAAAGTACAATTCCTGGAGATTTGCTGCCTAGAAATGTTCCTGAATTTTTAGGGCTCATCTATTTGAGAATGTAGGAAGAATTTTTAAAGGTTTTCAAACCTAGAACCCTCTTCTGTGAATGAATTTTAGCTCTATTTTAACACTGAACCCAGTTGGCAAGAGATGTAACCACAAAGCAGTTTTACGACTTTTCTTAAGCTCTCTCTCATCCCTCCCAACTTTTAGTCCCTCTAGGCCTGCCAACTCCCTCTTTCTTCTTTATGGTCTTAATAAAAAAAAATTTTTTTTTTATTTAAATGGAAAGAAGAATTTTAAATGGAAGGAAAAAATGTCAGAAATCCTAAATAGAGAGGAAGGGGCTTTGTTGTGACTCAAAGCACCATTGTGCGTCTCCTCCTCACAGACCCTGCTGAGGGGCAGGACGGCTGATGTCACACCCGCACACACAATGTAGATTCAGTGCCAAAGACTGGTGCATGTCAAAACTGGCCTAAGGTAGGAAATGACTGGGACTGCAGCAAACAAAAATGCTGATTATGTGTAAGGATCTTGTGAGAGACTTTTTTCTCGTAAATGCCTGGTGGGAGATGGGTCAGAACAAGCCTATCTCTTTGTAGCTGGCCAGAGTGGAGAAAAAACTCCTTATATAAAAAATGGTGAGTCCCCAACCCAGTTTCATAGGCACTGGACAGCTAATGGTCTAGGAAGATGGGGGGAGGGGATAGCTGTCCTAAGATTGGGCTTTTTAAAAGTACCTTATTAAATTTCTTAATAGTCATTTGTCACTTAATGGATTGCTTGGGGCGTGTAACACACACAGCCCTTGGTTTTGTGTAGCTTTGGTACTAAATGAGTACCATTATCCATGTTGGAAACGGTATAGGTTACTTGAGAAAGTGTTGTCTAATATTTCAGTAAAACTTAAAAATTTCTTCTACTTTAGGTTGAGGAATAACTAATCAGTTTGAAACTAGGTTATGGTTATTGTTAATATAATTTCAGCTTTAACATGTATAAGGCTTTAATCAGGAAGTCACATAATTGGATCTTTGGAAGGAAGCTCTGAGAAATATAGAAAGGACACTAGAAATCTTTTTGGGAGCCAGAGTATACAGGTAAGAATATACACTTCTGGTCTAACAAATTAGTACCTCAGTCAGATAAAGGACTATAATTGGAAACATATTGTGTGAATCTTTGGTACCATAACTGGATTTTATAGAAGTGGACTGAATCTCAGCTAACTAGCTGAGCAGAGTGTGGGAGCACATAGAAATGGAAATACAGAGTCTAATGTTGGGTCCTCCTAAATCTTTCTATCAGAGTCATTTACAGGAGACTAAGTCAACTGGCTTGAGTCTCACTTTTCTTGGTCTCTCTCCCTTCTGTTGTAGATGGTTTCAGTTCTTGTCCACTCTCTTCCTGATCTTTTTTATTTGCCCTCCTGTTTTTATTTTTAAGGTTTTTTAAAAGTTTATTTTTAGAGAGAGGGGAAAGAGAGGGAGAAAAACATTGATTGGTTGCCTCTCTCACGCCCTGATCCAGGCAACCCAGGCATGTTCCCTGACCCAGAATCTAACTGGCAACCTTGGGATTTATGAGAGGACACCCAACCGACAGGGACACACCAGTCCGGGCTATCCTCCTGTTCTCTCTCGGTCTCTTTCTCTCTTTTTCTGTCTCCCCACCCTCTCTCATCTCATCTCTTTCCATGACTCCAAGAAATGAATGTCCAAGCTAGATTCTAATCTCGAACTCTTAACCCAAGCTTCAGCCTTATATTTCTGGTTGTCTGCCAGATCAGACACCTCTCTGTGAATGCCCCTTAGGCACTCCCATTCAAGAATGCTAAGAAAAATTCATTATCTTTCCAACCAAAACCTGCTTTACCTATCTTGTCCCTTAATGCATCACCATTCACTAAATCTCCTAGTCTGTGAAGCTGGAAATCAGTTCTTCTTTCTGTCCACCTCCTCCTCACGGTTAGTGACTTATTAAGCCATGTAAGTATGTCTACCCTCTATGCATTTCTCAAGTATGGACCATTCTGTCCAATCCCATAGCATCGCTACAGCCTCCCCTATTGGTGTTTCATTTTGTTCTTCTCATGTTCCTCTGCACTGTTGCTACTTATTTTTCTAAATATAGTTGCAAATTATGTTACTCATTTGATTAGAAGTTTTCGACCCCTTGAAATTAGTCCGTATTTAATATTCAGGTCTTCCACAATCTGAACGCAACCCACCTTTCCAGTCTCACAGACAGTCTTATATGCAAACCCTGGATTATTCTTCATTTTCAAAATTATTCCTGCCTTCCACCCAATTGCTCCCTTTTGAAATCTTAGTCCTCAAAGTCTATTAAGACTATGAAGCCTTACCTCAGTTTCTCCCAGGTGAACTAACCCCACTTCTCACTCTCTTATAGCATTTTCTTTTTATTTCTTTTTGGGTACTTATATTGTACTTCCTTTACTAGTCATGTATAAATTTGTATATATTCCAGTCTATAATTTCTTGCAAAGTGATGATGTTTTCCTTCTCTAGTCGTCAGCCCAATGATTTGGCTGTTAGTGTTTATTTAATAAAAGGAGGAAAAGAAGCTTAGAACTCAATTTATAATAAAAAGAATTAATTAAAAACTATTTCTCACTTATTTTCCATCTTCAGTGGGTAGGTTATTGTCAGGTGGTTTAGTTGGATGTTATGATTTTAACTCCAGTGAGCACATGAGTGATGGAAAATGTAACCTATCAGCATGACTAGGAAAAAGAATCCCTCCAGTAACATCCACTGAATGTGGTTTAGCATCCCTAACTTCTGTATGTGCTGATCATTGTTTACATAGCTTAGGTGACTATTATGGGCACCCTTTTATTAAAAACATAGCTGATCAGCTAGTTATAACCAATGTCCAGTTATTGTCATGTTGACATTTGAATGTATAATCTTTAGAAGCCAGGATGAGGTTATTTAAAAATTAAAAACCTCTTCTTTCATGGCCAGGAATAATAAAGCAAGGGAGGAGCATGTGTCAAGTTCCTTAAGTTTCAGTTTTTTCTGTTTGTTTCCTGACGTATTTGGTTCACACAAATCATTGGATAGGAGAATAAAGATGAAGTATTTAGATGGTATGTTTCTACTTCATAACCTATTTAAATTATTGTCTTTTGCTTGGATCAAGATTGAACCAATTAGGTGCTATGTCAGACAACAGGGCTGGACTATGGCTATCCCTTGATTCTTTGACACCGGTGCTGACTGCTGCTTCTTCCAGGTGTTTCCATCTTCTGGGAGCATAACTAATAAGGGAAGGAGAAAAGAAGAGAAGAAGAAAGAATGCCTCTCACAAAAAAAAATCCCCATTTTCTAAAATACATAAGCACTCACTGCTCACTCTGTGGGAACAACCAAGGATAGGAGGCAGTCATGATAAGGCAATGATAAGTGAATAGAATTAAAACTACTTAGAAAAAAATTTCTCCTCCTTTTTCCCCTATTTTATTTATGGTATATTTTAATGCTTCTAATTAGTCTTATTTTAATTGTGGTAAGTTGTTTTATATTTCAAAGGTAAACAGTTAAGCCAGCTAAAAATAGAAGTATCTGAAATAAAAATGGGAGTTTCCCTTGTCCCACCCCCTTTTCACTCCTTTGCTACTTCCCTCCCCTTAAACTTCTAAACCTGTGAATTTCCCTTAGAATTTATGTTCCTCTTATTATCAGGATCATTACATTAATGGTGATCATCAAAATGCCAACAAAAACTTCACTTGTTAATATGAGAGTTCAACTATCCTTCTTTAAACAGTCCAACATTTTTGTGGTTTTCCTTCTTGTAAGTTCCTGGAAGTGACACTTGGTATTTTATTTACCTTTACATAACACTGGCACCTAACTGTGTGTATGTGTCGGTGGAGTGGAGCTAGCCTTTGAGAAAATAAGGAAACCAAGCTAAAGTATGATCTGTGTTCATCAGATATTTATCCATAACCAATGAATCTGTAACCTACATCAAAGAAACAATTTATGTTTGCCTTCTTGAAGAATGTGTAGGTGTCCATAGGGAATCCCTACATTGTTATAAAATTATCCATAACATTTTATTTTCTCCTTTCATGGTTAATAATTGCATGTGTTCCCCTGTCTCCTTAATGTTATTGTAATAAGATTTTTCTTCTGCTTTCTTAATGTCTCAAGTAAATTATTTAGAATTAAATTCCAAAAATACAATTCTGAGGATGTTTATAATTGGTATTAATTGCATATTTTTAAATCATAATTTTAAGATGGGCTTGGAGAGGAAAGGGATTAGCATGACAATTAACATCACCGTGGTCACCCTGATGTAGGGAAGTGTATCTTTAACTTGCTTATCAAGAATTATAAATCTTAAATTGATCCAACAATTACACCTCCATTAGATACATTGCTAGTGCTTTAAATATGGATAAGTGGTTTTGTTAAATAAACACAACAATAATTCTTGTTGTCTTTCTCATATATCCTATTAAAACTAAATTTTTGCTGATTTATTATATTCACCTATAGTTTATAGCTTCTTCCATGATTTCAAATAAAAATAAGAATGACTTTATAGCAGATTATTTCTCAAAGACCGCATAGATAAATAAGTTTTATTTACCCCTAAATAGTAACTGTGAGTTAACTGTTTGGTCTTTTGTGGTGAGATAATAAGGGACCCAGGTATAAAGGTGCCAGTCAAGGAATTCTGTTCTTTCTCACTCTTTTTTGCCGTAAGTGGCTGTCCTTGATCTGCCAGCTAGAAACCAGTCATCTCTTTTCTGCTTACCTTCATGGCAACTAAATACATAACTGGTTTCTAACTGGCTTCATTACAATAAAACATGTTGAAGAATATTAGCAGGGGACTAGAACATTCTCTAAGCAATGTTGGCTATATTAGAGTTTGGAGAGGCCAGAAAGACATCATTTCCCCCCGGATGTTACCATATTTTTCTTCTTGTTATGGGACTTAATCCTGGATTAGACAACATAGGTATGTATCTGCATGAATGTGTTAGTCATTTTCTCTAGCCTTCTAACTTATCGGTGGGCTCCAGTGAGTGAGAAATCCCTATCAAGATCATTGATGTAAATCCCAGAACTATAAGGGATTGTAAGAGGTTATTTAATCCAGCTCACTGTTCCCAGGCAGCTAAGATATTACAATCCATATTTTACAGATGGAAATGGCCAGGGTCAGAGGAGTTAACATTACCCCAATGTCATGTGGCTAATTAATATCAGAACAAGGACTGAAATTGTGTGGTACCCTTTCTACCATGTAACACTATCTTCATGAATATAGTAATAATGATTTTTTGGATAAGAGCAACTGGCCATGGACTTATACATCTCTGAAATCTAAGGAAACTGGGAAAAAATTAAAACATATCAACAGCTCTATTCTCAAAGAATTTTAACTATTTTTCCTCTTCCCGCATTATATAATCTCTTAACTGAATAAAAACATCAGGGCAATGAAGAGGAGAAATACATTGCAATACAGCAGATTTATACTAAAACTCTTGAGTTAGAAGCTTATTGGTTTGGGAAGTTTGTTTTTCTTACATATATGAAATAGTCATCTGAACTCTCTCTCTCTCTCTCTCTCTCTCTCTCTCACACACACACACACACACACACAGAGTAAACCAGAAAGGAAAAGAAAATGCCAAGTAAGCCAGGGAAAAAGAGTAATCTTCATCAGTTGTGCACAGTGATACCCTTGTCACCGCATACCTAGTTTTTACATGGCTTTAGTCACTGTATGCTCACTGTTATGTGTGCTTTATCTTTTGTTTGGTCTTTTTTATATACCTTTCAGTGTATCTTCCTAGTTCACGTAGTTATCCTTTTATGGGAATGTGGTATTTCATTATACTGTGTAATCATTCCCCGGTAAGTAGGTTCTTTTTTTTTTAGCCTAATAAAAAAGCTCTAAGCATCTTGGCGGAAATGAGGTTTTTTAGTTAGGGATGGGGGGCTATATTACTGAAGTGATGTTATCATAGTTGAAAGATATAATTCATTAAACATTCTTCTTACGTACATTCAGCTTGTTTGCAAAGACTGTACTATTTTATAACACCACTAGCACAATCTAAGGGCATCATTAATTCTCCAGCACCTCATCAGCATTTGGTTTTATCATTTTTATGTTTATGTTAACTTAATAAGTATGAAATGTTTCCATTTCTTTTTTCTTAATTGAAAGAGTAACACATAATTTTTGTAGAATGCATAGAAATACAGAAAAAGTAGAGAAATCCCACCACTGGAGATCAGCATTCCCTCCTTCACTATGTGTTATTTTGCTTAAATGAAGTCTATTTTTTCTAAGGAGGTCCCTGGAGAAGGGAATGTTTATCTTGCAAAACTGAGAAATTAAGGCCAGGTTTTATCTATCCCCTATGCTACCCATACATGGTTCAGCACAGTCTCATTTTTCCCTAAAAGTTATCCTTCTGCTACCTTTGAGTTTGGAGGCACAAGAGTCTGCAGGAAGGTCAAAGTTAAAAGGTTGAAGGAAATGGCTGAGAGAGGTAGGAGTCTCTCAGTAAGTTCAAATATTGAAAATCAACTTTCAAAGAGAATTTTTTTCTGAAAATAAGGGTACAGGGGGCAGGAAATCCTGCTTTTCACTTGACATTTGGGACCTAACTTATTTTACTTCTTTTAAGACAATTTCCAGCCCTGGCTGGGTAGCTCAGTTGGTTAGAGCATCATACCAGTACACCAAGCTTTCAGGTCTGATCCCTGGTCAGGGAACATATAAGAATCAACCAGTGGATGCATAAATAAGTGGGACAGCAAATCAGTGTTTCTCTCTCTCTCCCCCTCCTCTCTCTCTCTCTAAAGTCAATACAAAAAAAAAAAAAAAAAAGTCCAGAGAAAAGAAATTCTATGAACTAATATCTAAAATCCCCAACCTCTCACTCACTCTGTTGTGTGTACATGTTGATGTGTGGATGGCTTCACAGAGAATGTTTGAGGGGTGTTCACACTACATAGAGTCAGCTGACAGGAAGGAGGACTTGCGGGGAGGGCGGTGAGGTTGAGGCCTAGAACATTCCAGAAAGTCTTAAAGTGTCTTATCTTTTCTCTCTTTTCTTAACAGACTATGATGACTAGGGTTCCCTCAGGCACCTGTATAAAAAAGGGCTAAAAAGCGATGAAAATATGTTACAGAAGAGTATTTCAGTATCAGAACTCCTGTTTTTTTCTTTCTGTGCTCCTCTACTTCCTTGAGAAATATTGGAGGAAACTCCTCCTTCTTCCTGTACCTCAGATTACCACTTGTAAAATGAGGATCATGAAAGTTGTAGTAAATGCATCTGAGATCTTGTTATTCTGCATATTTGAGTGGTTTGGAGATGAAAGATATTTTGAAATGCTTCTCCAGGGATTTCCTTAAAGCTCTCTCAGAGCTGTGATCCTCCTCAGAACCAGTGTCAATAAAACTTTGATTTCCAGAGATGTTTCTCTTTTTCTGTTTTTCTAAGACCAAATAGCTTTGCACATTCACTTTTTTTAATATTTGAAAGAAGATAACTCAGAGTATTGATACCCTCATGAACCAGAAGTCTTTTAAAGGTCCCTTATGTAACCCGAAGTTTTACATGAAAAACTAGTAAAGATTGGAGATTTTATGCATCTCAAGCTGAAGAAAGTCTTTGCCCTGACAGAACATACGTTCTAATTCTAAATGATCTTGCTCCCAGTAATGCCAGGGCAGGGACTTTTGTGTGACTGTAAGTACAGACAGAAAACTGTACTCTTAGCAGGTTGTGACATGTAACACATACTCTTTGAATTGTACCTGAATTTTGACAAGATGTAAATATTTGAAATATTGCTCTAGTATTAAGAATGAAGAACCTGTTCACTTTCAGTTTAAAAAAAAAAGCTTATCTCCAGGCTTTCTCTCTTTTTGAGCTCTGAAAATTCTGATTTTTATAGCGATCATCTTACAGTGCAGCAGCATTTGGGACAAATCTTTGGAATTTCCTGTACTTTAATTATTTGCAAATGGGAAATGTTTGGGGGAAAAAATGTGGATGGGAGGTTATCCTGCCAAATTTATCTTTTCTCTTTGGCAAGTGATCTTCATTTCCAGACTGGCGAATGCTCCCAGAGCGAGAGTAGGTTGCATCATCTGAGTAATGAGGATGTGATTAATGGTGCAGCTGACCTGAGTTTAATGTGGTGAGGTTAGAGTTGCTATAGCTAATCTTGGCTTTTATTAAAAAATAGATTCAACTAATAATGTAAATAGCCAAGCTGACTGGAGATAAATTATTGTAAATGTATGTTAAATTTGCAAGAAACTATGTAATTTTTTGGTTATAGTACAAGCAGACCAATCCAGGGCTCTGACTTCTGAAGGTAGTATGTTGGGGTGTGGGGATGTGGCTTAAAATAAGTGATAGTTCAGTCTTAAACTTTACTGTTGAGTTGATTAATCCATTGAATTTAGAAGTTTAATAGCTATTTTGCTAATGTTGAAATCAAAAGTGAACTAAATCTTATCTCCTGTTATTCGGGATTTCAGATATTTTTTCTACTTCATGTTATCTTGAGATATAAGTGATAGGATGTGGCTGAAGGCTCTCATTACAATCTTAATACACATGACATGCTGTGTACCCAAGGAAAGTTCTGTGGCACTGAGTAACTTTCTAGTGAGTTACTTTTCCAGGTTTAAAAATTACAATTTGTGTCCTGGTCAGGTAGCTCAGTTGGTTAGAGTGTTGTCCCAATACACCAAAGTTGTGGGTTTGACCTCCAGTCAGGGCACCTACAAGAATCAACCAATGAGTGCATAAATAAGTAGAACAACAAATCAATCTCTCTCTCTCAAGGCAATAAATAAAAATTTAAAAGTATATAATTTGTAACTTTAATGAGAGATCTACTTTAAGATTTTATTTATTTATTTTTAGAAAGAGGGTAAGGGAGGGAGAGAAACATCGATTGGTTGCCTACCATACACACTCCAACTAGGGACTGAGCCTGCAACCCAGGCAAGGGCCCTGACCAGGAATTGAACAGGCAACCTTTCACTTTGTGGAAAAATGCCCAACAGCTGAGCCACACTCAGTCAGGGCTAGAGATCTACTTTAGTTCAAGAGATAGAAATGTAGTAATTTACGGGATCATAAAATACTTTAGTCAAAAAATCTGTACCATTCACTTTCTACTTAAAAAAGAAAGGCATGGTCTCTGCCTTCAGTGACATTCCTGTCCAGTAGAGGGACACACAACAATTTGATAAGCAGTGTATAGGAAGTGTAACCAGCTACCTTGGGTACAGAGAAAGGACTACTTGCACTTATGTAGCACAGGTAGGACAGACTTCACAGAGGGTAGGTTGCTTAGTTTACACCAAGTCTTGAAGGAACAGGCATTTGCTAGACAACAGAAGGATAAAATGGTAATCCAGATAAAGGGAACTCGTTTACAATACCATGGACCTCACAGCAGTTTGCTTTTCCTGGAGGATAAGGGTAAGGAAAAGAATATACCCAGAGAGGGGAGGTAGGGGCCAGATCTAGAACTGGTCTTCTGTGACATACTAAGCACTTCAGATTTAATTCAAGGAGTGGTCAGGAATCCTTAAAGAATTTTAAGCAAGAGAGTAACATAGATGTATATTTGGGGGTAATTATGTATTTTGCACTACTTGGGAGGATGCCAGCCAGCATCATAGAGACTTAATTGGAAGGTGGAAGAACCGTTTAGAACAGTAATTCAGTAGTCCACCTAAGGCAGCAACAGCAGAGATAAGGTGGATGGAGAAGGGAAACAGCAGATACTGCCATCAGGACTCGGCACTTTGGAGACACATGTCATTATCATCTGGGACATGAAGATTCCCCTCAACGACTATGTAAATTGCAAGGCTTTCTGGTTAAGCTGGTTAGGCAGTGATTATTAGCAGGGAGCATAACCTAAATATAGGTAACTTATTTTTCCCTGGGCACCTGTGAGTAGGTACAGCTTAATATTTATAATACTAAAAACATCTCTGTGGAATATAGAAACTAATATAAAGTCTAATCTCTTCTGGATTTTATTTATAAAGGAGATTTGCAGTCATCCTTTTTGAACATTGCATCAAGATTTCCCATCTTCTATGCAAAATTTATTGCTGGGTTTTGTTTTCCAAACAGATTCTTCGGGCCCAAAGCCGAAGTGCAGGTGGAAGGAAGATCTCTGAAAACAACTATTCTCTGGATGATTTGGAAATAGGGCCAAGTAAGAGAGTTCCAAGTGCATGACATTCTCTGGGAAGTACTCATTAGTAAACAGCCAATGCTTTTGAAGGAAGAGTGGCACAAATTTAAAGGAAGTCTATCTATTATATACAAACCATTCCCAAACTGCATCGCTCTCCACAAATAGCTTCTCTGTATTTTTAATCCATCCTCATCAGTGGTAACCTGTGGTAGACAAGTGGTACCTCTGCAGGATTCCAAGAGAAGCACTGTGGACAATTTTGGCTCCACGCTCACCTGAGGCATGAGGGCTCCCATCTATGGGCAGTATTCTCTATCAGGATTGGTTATCCTGTACTACCAGTGGTAACAAAACATTTTGAGGGTGGAATTATTATGTTTTGAAGGGATATAAGGTACTGTACAAAAGAAAAAAATTGAATTAATAAGAAAATCATCAGCCTCCTAGTAATCAAAGAAATGTAAATAAAATTACATTGAGATCTAATTTTTTTATATATTAAATAAGCCAAAATTTTCAAATATACAATACTCAATTATGATAAAGTTTCTCCTTATAATGTTGGGAAAGTGAGTGAATATTACCATATAGTTGACAGTTATATTCCTGCTTTCCTTCTCTGTACTCAATTAAAGAAATTGATTCCATTAGATTACAATCGCCCCAAATTGGGAATCTGAAACCACTGAAATCACATTTTATCTTCTAATAAAGTTTTTTTTTTTCATGCTTCCAGGTCAAGTGTCAACTCCTGCATTCAGCGTGGAGAAAAGTGAGACTAGACGAAATCTGGAGATCCCACGCCTGTCAGAAACCTCTATAAAGGATCGAATGGCCAAGTACCAGGCAGCTGTGTCCAAACAAAGCAGTTCTACCAACTATACAGTATGTGTTATGTATCATTCACTCATTTTCGTCCTGCAAATGGTTACTGAGCACAGAAACTAGAAATGTCATCAGACCCTGACTTGTAAGCCCTGGCTCCTTCCCTTGTCTCCCCACCCTCCATTCTCTTTTCACAGAAATCTTGCCTTAGTTTTATTCTCCATCCTTCCCACATTCTAATCCTGTCTTCGCTTTCCTAGGTCTCATTCCCACCCCACCCGTTTTTTTGTGATGTTACCATCTAGTAATGTCATTGAGAGTTTTCCTTTCTCTTCTACTTAATCTTGGTTTCTTTGTTAAAGAACTAGTATTTTATTAATTTTAACAGACACACTTATTTTATTTTTGTTTTTGAGGGAAGAAGGGGCAAATAGTGGAGAGAAATATCAAATGTATTCAGCATTAATATGGGGTGAGGTGTTTTGCAATGTTTTATTGATATATAATTCATATGACAGAATCACCATTTAAAGTATAAAATTCAGTAATTTTTAGTATATTCACAAGGTTGTGCAACCATCACCACTCTCTAATTCCAGAACATTTCCATCATCCCAAAAAGAAATCGGATACCTGCACACTCACTCCCAGTCCCCCTGCCACCACTGACCTACTTTCTGTCTTTATGCACTTGCCTCTTTCTAACATTTCCTACAAATGAAATTCTACAATATATGGCCTATTTAATCTTCCCTACTTGTTTTGGAATGATTTTCTAAACAAAAGAGAATGATGGATGAGAAAAGGGGAGAGAAATGAGAAGATGACGTGCTGAGTAAGAACAAAATATTTGGTATTCTAAATAGAATGGAGGGTCTTTTCATTTTATACTTATCTAGGCTTAACTGGCAGGGTGACACTATGGAACTTCTTAACTGAAGTTATCTTTTAAATGCCCTTTGTTTGTATGTGCACACACGTATATATACACGTGTACACATACCCATATATGTATCTTTCAAATATTTGTTCCTCGTAATTGCAAATTACAAACTATTAATCTCTTCATGTCTTTTAACAAAGTCGGAGGACTTGAATTGAATTGTGTTGTTCCCAGGCAGACTCAAACTGGTGCCTGCTGGAAATCATAAAGCGTGTTTCAGGAGTTGAGCCTTCTTTTTCCCACATTATTAAGTATGCATTCTAGTAGTATTTATTGGTGGCCTAAGTCTCTGAGCAATGAATAATTTCATCTTGATTTTTCACTGTAATGTTCAGAAGAGATGTGTGTAAATCAATGTTGAATATGAAAAGTGAGCAAACTTAGACTTCTCTTAGAGGGCAGGGCAGGAGATACAGCAAACAGGTGATCTGTGGAGCTTTATACCCTCTTGTTCCAGAATTTTGCTGCTTCTCAGTGCCCTCCTGCTATAAACATTCCGGCCAGGTGACTCCCTAAGTGGAAAAACCTGTTCGGTGACTTTTTTTTAACTCCTAATAGTTTCTGCCTTGTATTTCTCCATCTCTGAGAATTTTAAGAGTTGAAATACTTAAAGAATTCTTGTAAAAAGTACATTTTATCTCATCTCAAAAGAATTTCTGGGGTCACTTCACAGAGGTAGGTTGTAACAAGGTACAGGCTCCATGGCAGGGACTCCGGAGGCTGGGCTTTGGGATGGGGTCCGGAATGGGTGGTCGGCCTGTTGTACTGTTATCTTCCGCAGTGCTGGCTGCCAGCTCCTTCCTGCAGATGCACCTCCAGGATGTGGGCCTTAATCTGGAATTCCACACATGAGTAAATCAGTCACACTCACACCCCCTTCATTGGCCTTGTGGCCATAAATTGTTTTCTCCTATGCCTAAAGAATCACAGGGAACAGAAAGGGACTAGATTACTAGCAGATTAATGATAGGGAATGTTCATATTCATCTACCTCTATATTGATTTTGGGTCTAATAGATAAAGTTAATTTTAATATTTTACCCCAAGTAGTCTTTGCAAGAAAAAAAAAAACACCTGTGATTGTTCCTATGACAGTATTAATGCTTGCTTTTTATATTGAGGCTCTGTTATGAGAAGTAGAATAAGGTAAGTCTTTAGTACAATATGCGAATTTCATGCAAAAAAACATGTTTTTGAAGTCTCATTCAAGAAAGTTGTTTTATGGTATCATTAAATATAATTTGTTTTCATATGTATACATCATCCCTGTCTCTCTTTCCAGGCCGAGCATATATATATATATGGTCAGTATATTTTCTTAATTATTGGCACTTGGCATCTCCTTTCCCTGCTCCAGAATGGTCTTTTCTGATAAAACTCACCAGCTTTGCATTCCCACAAGCTCTGCTGCTAGAGGAGTGAATCACAAGAACATTGTACGCTGGGGGTGGTCTGTGTGTGTGTCTGTGTTGATGTGTCTGTATTCTAATGAGCATCGGTTTTACCTAGTGTACAAATATTTAACTCTGAGGTGTGTGCCCACAAAGCTGCTTTTGTCATTTCACAAGTCCAATGGGTTTTGCTTGTGAGAATTAGGGGGTTGATTTGACTTCTGGCCTCTTAAAAGAAATTTTTTTTGTTCACATTCCAAGTTTACTTAATTGTGCAATGGAGAGAATAGGATGGTGAGAATTTATTTCACTTTATTTTTTTGAGACTTTTAAAAAAGTTCACAGGCTATTTTTATTTTTCAGCATGAACTGAGAGCCAATGGCAGTGAAATCAAAATTCACAAGTTGGAGCAAAAGGAGAATGTACCCCCAGGTCCTGAGGTCTGTGTCTCCCATCAAGATGGAGAAAAGGTGGGTTGGAAAGTCTGATGTCCAGTTGCCAAGGAAGCATGTGTTCTAAATTAGATGCTCAAAATTAGAAACCACTCTGACTCTGGGCTGCAGAGTGTCTGGGAATTTGGTGACAGCTGCCAGGACAGATTGTTGTTTTTGCAGGTCACATAATTTCGGTTGGGAAGCTCTGCAACTTATAGCTGACCAAATAATGGGCCCTCATTGGAAAATTCTTTTGCTCAGCAGATGCTCAGAGGGCAGAGAGCTAAAATGATTTTTAAAAATCTGTTTTAATTAGAAATATTATCTTCAAAGTGTTTGTATATTATTAACTCATTTTGTGCAAGAACATTTTATTCCTTCACTCAGAGTATTTTGAAAGCAGACACTATACTAAGCACAGGAAGTGCTAAGCTTAAAAACTACATATGAACATACCGTTCCATATGGTCTTCATCTGCAAGGAAGCTAACAGTGGAAGGGAGAGGGGCAACAGGTTGGCAGTCATCAAACAGTGTGAACAGCTGTGAGACGATGGTGCAGGGCCATGGAAGCTGAGGCTGAGGACACTTACCCTAACTTTTTCAAGAAGGTAATGTCCTGAAGAATGTGTCAAAGTAGGCCAAGTGAATGAGAAGTTCAAGTAAAGAAAGAGGAGGGTATTCCAGGAAGACATAACAGAGGAGTGGAAATCGGAGATCTAAACCAAGATGATTTGGCTAGAGAAGGAGGTCCATACAGGCAATGGTGAGAGACAGGGGGAGGGAGAAAGCCAGGGTAGGTCTTGAAAAGCTTTGTATGCCCCCCCTTAAGAGTTTGGATGTAGTCCTGCTGTGGTAGAAAGCCAGGGGGAGGTTATAAGCAAATTAGATTTGTATTTTCTGCATTTAACGTTAGATGAATGGCTTAGTTGGAGTAAGCAACAACATGTATGGCAGGTGAATTTATCATTTTCTCTGCCCATCCATTACCCAATCTCTTCGGTCTTTTGGTCAATATAATAATAAAATGTTAAGTTAGATGAGGAGGAAGAGCTTTCAAATCTGTGACAGTGATTAATGTTAGGAGAAAAACCATTGTTTCTGTTTTACATATGGACCCCCTTGAGGCCATTCTTCCAAAAGGTGAAGAGATCATTAAAATTGGTCAACAGCAATAGTTCTCAAATGTATTTCACTATGACAGACTTTTAAAGGTTTGCTGCACTGACAGAATACCGACAGGAAGCCATGAGACACGCTGCATACTTGGTCAGACCAGAGTGGGCACTCGGGAAAATGGTCTCAGATGAATGGCTACACAGTGTGAATCATAGACTAGAACAGGAAAAAAAAATAGAAGAATTAAATCACTTTGCTTTACAAAAATATTACAAATCTATGTAGAAATAATAAGACAAACCACTTGGCAGTAATTTGTTTCATAATCGTAAAGCAATCAAATAAATCACACACATCCCTGCAACAGTGAGCTCAGCCATTAGTCACATGGCTCTCATACATCATGTAGCAAGTGAGTTCTCTCATTAGACGCCTGGGTTTCTTGTTTTTTAAGTGGAAGATTGTCTTAAGAATAAGTAAATATGTTTGGAATTTTTCTTATATATTATAAAAAGGACACTTTAGCCCTGGTGGGTGTCGCTCAGTGGATTGAGCACTGGCCTGCAAACTGAAGGGTCACCGGTTTGATTCCCAGTCAGGGCACATGCCTGGGTAGCAGGCCCAGTGCCCAGTGGGGGCATGCAAGAGGCAACTGTGATGTTTTTGTCACATATCCATGTTTCTTTCTCTTTCTCCCTCCCTTCCTCTCTCTCTAAAAATAAATAAATAAAATTTTTCTTTAAAAAAGACATTTTAGGGAAAAATATTCCCAGCACCAAAATCCCCCAATCTACCCTAGGTGCATAGTTTGAGAAATGATACTCTGGAAAATAATGCTCGAATTGCCCCTATCCCTATATCTAATTTCATGCTTTCTTGATTGGGTTCATGATTTGGAACTGGAACCCTGAGCTGAACTGGAGGATGGGAACATTTTAATTATAGCCTAAAAGAGGATCAACGCAACTGAATCTTGAATTGGGGAGTGGGTGGGGAACAAAGGTGTTAAAGATGGGGCATCATCTTCAAGCACACACTGCAGGTTCATAAACACTTGGCTGCCTTAAAATTCGTAAAATTTTTCAGAGCCTAAGTTTTTCTTTTAGCTATTCACCTGGTGTTTGTTAACCAACACCTAAGGACTATTTGAACTTCGACTTGTTGCAAAAAGACACTAATGCTAGGGTGAACTTGCCTCAAATGGAGTACTTTGTTCGTCCCTTTCTCCTCTTGTGAATGAATTTGTACTTTCATTTCATGAAATGTTTGAGCAAAATCTCAGGTACTCTCTCCTGGCTGTGCCTGCAGTGAAGTCATCTGGTCGGGCATGTGCGATGATGTCAGGATTGGCATTAACTTTACCCTTTAGGTTCAAGATGGTCAAGTTAGAGGTGAGAGAACACCCTGGGGTGGATGCACCTACTAATTAGCAAGAATTAAAGAGCTTTTCATGGCTATGAACAACTGTCAGGAAATTTATTTCATATCATTAAATGAAATAATGCATGTATGTAAGGTGATCATTTTGGTGATTAATAGTAAACATTCAGTAAATATTGGATGTCATTATATTGGTTCATTTTATACCATGTCAGAATTCCTGTAATGAAAAGAGTGGTGGGAAAAATAACCATGCTGAAATTCAGGTGCAGTCAGGCAACACCTTAATCTCCAATATTTCATCGCAAATGTGTTCAGTACATTAGACAGCCTGGTACAAACCCTCAGCAGCACTCGTAGAACCCCTGATGTCTGAGTGAGTTATTACATGAAGAGTGCACATTCAGTCACCTGTTGACCCCTCACTTTTCTGTGGAGGAAGATACCAGAAAGGCCTAGGGGCTGGTAGAAAGGAGAGAGAAAGCTAATAGAAAGTTCTTCTATTTAAATTTGATGGCTTCTGGGGAAAATAGACACTGATACATTAAGATCTGCTATCTTGTTAAATGCTGCTATGTTGAGACAGAGATTAAACGGGAACTTAACCTTAAAGGTAATAACAGCGGTTGGTTTTAGATAAATGTGTTTGACAGCTATAAGGAAGTCTTCTGTACTAGCAAGCTTGTTTCAGCAGAATGTATTTGGCTGGGAAATAAAGAGCTAGGAAAATTAAAGACTAAGAATACTTTCTATACGTAAAGACTTTATTTTGCCTTGGAGTGAGTTATGGTTATACGAGTTATGGTTTGTGGTGAGGAGTTTTGCACTCCCTGATGGATGGTTTTGTTTGCACCCCCCTTTTTATGAGAATCAAAAAATATGGTTTGGAAGTTCTTTTGTAAAGGGAGATGATGCACAATTTTGGCAGCGGAGTGCAGTCTGTTTCTGGCCTTACTCTGTAATTGAGAGGCATGTTAATATCCTCATAAAAGACATTTTGCTGCCTCTTGTTTAAATGCTCAGCTGTTCTGGGGCCCGTTATTTCCCCCAGGCAGCCAGTGTCTGACTGTAGTCAGCAGGTTTCTATGGCATTAACAGCAGTTTGCTCATTTATTTTTAATGTGATTCTTAATCCCACCCCCCTTTTTTTGTAGGTTTCTGCAACTGAGAATAGCCTGGCAGCCCATTCCCCCCCTACTGAAGCTGACTTCCGTAAGCATTTGTTCTTAGATCTAGAGGGTGAAGCCTTTGTTCTCTATCCTATATTTGGTTGTTGGGCGGGGTGTCTTTTCATTGCTGTCCATGTTGAGAAAGTAATATTAAGTTCACCAGATCTTTCACTTGGTTTTAAGGACAGCTGCTTGAATACCCTCCATATATTTCATGGCTCAAGGAGAAGTTAAATTCAATTATATATGATTAACTTGGGGCGAACTGAATACTATTGATACTTCTCTCATTGAACTTACCCTACTTTTTGTACCAAATCTTTTCAGGTTTAAAGCTGGTAAAAATGAATTATGAAGTTTCATTTTAATAAAAGTTTGGCCAAGGAGTTCATTCATTTAAAGGAATAAAGAATTGGTATTTGAGCAACCTGTTTAAACTGTCTTTCCCCATTTATCTAAATGTGTTATCATAATGCACCCTCAAGCCAAATTCTAGAGATTTCCTTGTTGGTGTTGAATTTGACCACCTTTTCATCCTTTTTTGGAGTTGTTTTGAGTCTCACTTCTCCCAAAGATTAAAAACCTTTGTTTTTTTCCCTTTACTATATCCACTTTGATTTTGATTTTCAGTGTTTTAGATATGTAATTTTTATATATGTATTTGGATTGCTACCTTCTCTCTGGTTAGTTTATTAGATGCTGAAAACTCAGCAAAAGTAGAAGTACCAGCTAAACAAATCTCTAACAAGCCCTACCTTAAAATTTCGGAGAGAAACTCTTGTTGCTCGAATCTAGGAACATTCCTTTGCAATCATTTTGCTTGGACTAGAAATTTTTCTGAATTTTGACTAGGTTTTTTTTTAATGAGCTGTAATCTTTTTGTCCTTTGTTGACTTAACTCTAGATTATAAGGAATTCTTTTATTTTCCTTGGTAGCTGTGTAAATGGCTTTCCTGTGCCTTCTGAGTTTTCCGCATGATGAATGTATTGGCAGGAAATTAACTTATGAGGCGAAATGTCAGTGATTATGAAGAAAAAAACTTCATGGAGCCTTTTTCCATAATCTTTATCCATGGATATCTGCAACAGGACTGACCAAAACGACAGCGTCGAATTCTTTCTCTCTCTCTCTTCCTTCCTCCCCCTCTCTGCCTATCTCATATATGCATTCTAAAATTTCTGCTCTCAAAGCACCCCAGAAGGAGTTACTGGGGAATACTAATTACCAAAAAGTCGTCAAAGTCTACGAACAGCCTTTAGAAATGACAAAAACTACAGGGCAGAAAGTTCCTTATAGAGAGTGGTTTGGATTCCCGCTGTTTATGGAAAGGCTGAGAAAGCCTCCTGGCGGAAAACCTGATTTGTGAGAGAACCTAAGAGCATAGCTTTTAGCATTAGAATATTTCTCAGTAGAAAAGCAGTGTTTTTCTTGGTGTTGAAATGACCTGTTATCATTGAAGTTATCTAAACTTTGCTTTGGGGAGGAACCTTTTCTGAGATTCTCCATGAGGTACTAAAAAAATGTCTTCCTTCTATAACTCAACAGGTAACTTCCAGGTTAAGACTGAGATCCAGCAACCTGTCCATCCCAAGCCACTGAGTCCAGATGCCAGAGCCTCCAGCCTTTCTGAAAGTTCTCCTCCCAAAGCAGTGAAGGTATGGTGGCAATTTCTCTCCAAGCCTTTAGACATTGGTTTACGAGTGGAGCTTTTTGTGCACCTTCTCTCATTATGTTCATTATAACCTGTTTTTGCTTTCCCGGGGATGAAAATAAAATACCAAATAAGGATACACTTAAGGCTAGTCACTTTTCCTGAAAATCTTTCTGCTTCTGCTCAGATGTTTGGTCCAGGAGGCAGGGAGGCTGTCTCTCTAATAGCACTCAGTTTGAAATCTGGAAAACTCATGAAAGTTTTAAGAAAACCTGAGTTAAAGAAAATAACATGATTTTTTTTAAAAGTCCAAGTTCGTAAATCTGTGAATGGGTAAAAGATCACAAAATGGGAAATATGAGAAATCCATTAAGCTAAAATCAGCCCATTGGACAGGAACGTGCAATGTTGACTTCAAGAGAGAGGCTCCCGGGTCTGAGGAACACTATCATCACGTGCTTAGCGGTCAGTGTATTGAAAGAAAGAATGTGACATTCCAGTGAGGGCTGGCAGCCAGCCCATTTGCTGTAAAAATGGACATTCAAGTAACACTTATGTTTTGGTATAATATTAGATGTTAAGGAATGAACAGAATTTTTGTACCCCCAAAAAAATTTTAGTTGGCTAGTAGAATGGTCTCTTCTCATTCACCAATTTTTTAAAACCATCTTTCCCCTTTCTATGAACAGATATATGTTCCCATAAAAATAAACAAAGGTAAAAAAATCCAGTACCTATTGTAGGCTGATTATTATTAAAACTGACTTTTTTTTTTTTATCCTCACGCAGGGACATGCTTATCGATTTTTAGAGAGGGGAAGGGAGGGAGAGTGAGGGCAAGAGAAACATGAATGTGAGAGAGAAACATTGACCAGGTGTCTCTCACACACGCCCCGACTGGGGAATGAACCCACAACCTAGGTGTGTACCCTGAGTGAGCCACACCGGCCAGGACTAACTTGTTACAATTGGATGCTTTGCTAATATTGTGCTAATTTACTCTTTGGGATTAATAGCAAAACATATCCATATTTCTTTAATGTCTTTCTCCTCTGGTATTCTCTTAAGTTTTGTTTCAAAACTTAACATTTGAGAGAAACTTAGCAGGCAGAATTACTTTTCAGGTAGTTTATACTGCCCCATCCTCATGCACACATCTGCCCTGCGGGCATCTCTCAACTGCGGGCCTGCTTGGTTCCTATGAAAGTTCCAGTGCACAGAAAAGATGAAGAGAACATAGGCGAGGAAAGAGGAGAATCCAAGACTTAAAGGGCAAATTAAAAAGGGAGCAGGGGTAAAGAAGGTAAACGTGAACATTTTTCTGTTATTTTTAAAAGATTTTTAAATTTATTTTTAGAGAGAGAGGAAGGGGGAGAGAAAGAGAGGGAGAGAAACATAGATTGTCCCCAACTGGGGACCTGGCCCACAACTGAGGCATGTGCCCTGACTGGGAATTGAACGGACAACCTTTTGGTCTGTGGAGTGATGCCCAACCCACTCACTGAGCTACATCACTCAGGGCTAAACATGACCATTTTAAAGGAAGCAGAGATTCATGAGAAGAGTAAGGTTTATTGAAAAGGGTAAAAATATAGCAAGGGAAAGCAAGCATAGGGAGGAAGAACTGGTTATAGTAATTGAATTTGCACATGTGCTCAACATGACCCTCTTCTCTTCTGGCCTTAACGATCCGCTCATGCTGTCATCAGCACTTTCTTTTCCAGTATTTGGAGTCCAACAAAGTAGCAAATGCCATGGGGTTAATTTCCTCTCCAACAGCAGCCCTGCCCAGATGTTAAGTCCTTGGGTTATAGTTCTGGATCAAGGACAGCTAGCAAATCTGACTTGGCCATGGATTCTGTGTGACTGAGGGACTAGAGAAATTCCATGGCTAATCTAAGAACTGAAATCTGTTTTGGAGTACTTTTGAATTCTCAATCCAGTCTTAAATCCCTTCCTTAATGACTAGACCAGACCTCCTACTCCTTGGTTGGATCTTTAAGATCCTTCCTGATTCAAACTCCGGAGTCTGAGCTGATGAGCAATGAGTGACAGACATCTCAGTTAGGTCTTCCTGGCATTCCGTGAAGAGGAGATGGGGGTGAAGCGCCACGTGCACCTTCCCCAGACCTCTGCCTGCTTCCTTGGCCCTGGTTGCCCAGCAGTAGAATGCAGACAGGCCTGTTTTCACCAGCCACACACCTCAGGTTTTGAACATTGTCTAGGACCGGAGTAAACTGGCCCGCTGCCTGTGTTTGCCCGTAGTTCAAAGCTCAAATGGTTGTGGTGCACAGAGCCTGGGGTGGGGCCCAGTCATGTCTCCACTTTTGTTTAAGAGCAGTTTATTATCTCTTCTTCACATTGACCCTTTACATTCTGCAGGCAAGTATGTAGGTGCATTAGTATTTACAGGAAGACCTGCTGGCGTAACTGGTCTTGTGGCTATAGACCAGTCAATCAACATTGTTTCTTCATTTTGGGAAGAATAAACTTGTTCACTCAGAATACATTTTTTTGGGTCTCACACACCCTGGAAAAACTCTCCCTTGCTGCCTTGTCCATAATTGAAAATAGGACATCTAAGGTAGAGACTCGATTCATTTTAAATTTTAGCTTAAATTTTTTTTAAATGATACCAGTCTTTAAAAGTAAGGATTTTGTATATTTTGAACACTAGCCAAATAGCTCAGTTGACGAGACTTGGTGCTAATGAAGTCAAAGTTACAGGTTCGTCTTCAAACTTGGGAATAACACCCAAAAAGGATGTTACTCCAGGTGCAGAGCCTAGTGGGCCCTGTGAAAGGATCAGAACATTTTGACTCAAGAGACCCAGAAGTCTCTTAGGCTTTGTGTTCTCCCATTGAAAGAAGTCACTCCCTAAATGTTCCCAGAGGGGAAGATAAGGAAGGAGATACACGGAGGAGTAGCTGGCCCTGGAAACTCTGCTGTGCCCAGGACAGCCCCATCCCAGGCTTCCTTGGCTGGTTCTGCTGGTGAATGTGGAGAGAAAACATGGGAGAGACTGGATGAGAGGACATGCACCGTGGCACCCCCTCCGTGCCCTGCCAGCTGTCCCTTCCTCCACAGGCAGGATAGGAGTTTTTGTGTTCTTTTACAAAGTAATCAGAATTATGCTAGAAAGGCATCCAGAATCTTTTCTCACTATCCACATTACTCCTGCTTTCTCAGAGCACTAACCTTTCCTCTACATGGAGAGCAGTCTGTTTAAGATGTGAATATCCCCAAAATGCTTTCAAAAAGTTTCACAGAAGGCTAGGGTAAGGGTTAAGGCTGTACAGAATTGGCCCAGTCATTTACTGTGTGGTGAAGAATTTTAATTTAATTACCTAGGTATTTTGCACAAATTGGAAGGAGGGAATGACAGGCATTTTGTGATGTTCTGAATTTCCTTCTGATTAAAGGCTAGTTAAATTCACTGCCTGTTGCCAGCTGCTGCCTCCCAAACCACACACATATATACCCCAACTGGAGCCTTCATTAGACTAAAAAATATACTTAAGATAGGAGAATGAAAGGATGGAGATGAAGTCATACAAATTTGTTGGAAAAATACTTTTAAGTAGATGCTGATTAGCAGAGGCCCTGCACATTCCCTCAGATGGGAAAGACACAACAGCGTTTATGAATATCAATTATGCATAAATTACCTCATTCATTCCTAAGTATCCCAGAGATATTATCTACATATTTTAATTTGAAACAAAGACTTTAGTTTGTTCCAAGTGCTATAGTGAGATTATTTTCATTTAGATTAACATTTGCTCTCTTCTCCCAAAGAGTTTCCTTTAGTTATGGAAGTTTAACATTCCAGGAAAATTTAGAAAATGCTCTGTTGGTTTGTGAGTCCATAGTTCTGAGTTTTAAAAGGCATCTGACATCCTGGCACATTAGTTTCGATGTGTGAAAAAGGGCAAGGGAAGGGAGATGGGGAAACATCTTACATACCAAAAAATATATATTTTTAAAAAGGCCTAACATTCTAACATCGGCAATGTTTGAAATGTGGCTGTGCCAGGTCCGAGCAGACCATGAAAGCGTGGGCAGGATGTACGCCAGGCCTACCGTAATGCTAGAGATTTGTGGGCATTGACTGCGCTTCCTGTTGTCTGAATAGACATGGGGGCGATTACAGAAAAGTGGCCGAGAGCCCAGGACAGAGGAAATAAAGGGAAGGCACAGCCGCAGCCACTGTGACTTGGCATTATACCATGTTGGCACCCTCTTGTCTTATCAAACTATAAGGGCCTTTGGGCAGCTGCCTCATCAACCTTAAATAATATTAAAAAGGGGTTATGTAAAAAATGAATAGGAATAATGGACATCTGGTAGGTCTGGCTAGTTAGAAGCTTGTGGTTAGTCAGATATTTGAACATCAGTCTGTAGGCATACCTCAGAGGTATCTGGGTTTGGTTCCAGACTACCACAATAAAGTGAGTTGTAGTTTTTTGCTGATGGAGGGTCTTGCCTTTAATTTGTTTAAAAAAAAAAATCCCCAGTGGAGCCACCAAAAAGAAAAAAACACATCATCTGTGAAGCTCAATAAAAGAATGTGCACTAAAACAAGATATGCCTGTATGATTTTGATACTAAAGAGGAAGAATAATTGTTTACTTGTGTGTGTAAAGGCTCCATTCAAGAAAGAGCCATTATGGGTCAGGCGTGGGAGGTAGTAAGACACTAAACTGTTAATGAAACACTCCTTGTGTGGGTGAAGACTCATAAAAGCCCTCTCTTCTGAGCTGGGACATATTGCAGCCTCAGGTAGATACGAGTGAGGCTGATTTTGCCGCAATTAGCAGAAGTACTTGAAAAAGAAAGAAAACATGGTCTTATTCCTGGATCTGAGTCTGTAACTGAGTTACAGCTCAGTTGCAGTAAAGCGCTCCAGGGCGCACCAAATGCTGTGTATTCATTGAAGGTTCCTGTTTGTCTCTTCCAGCTTCTGCTTCCTGCTCCCGGTACCTAATTTCTGCTCCTGCCTTCCACTTTCCTCCTAATGTGAGCTCAACTTTCAGCTTTCTCTCAGGTTCTCCCTTCTGTTCCCTGGGCCGCACCCCTCTCCTAAGTGTGCTCTCTGTGTGTGCACAGTGGAGGGCTGCTCTGTAACCCTCCGTCCCCTTTACGGAATAATGCCCATTTCCTCTTAGACCATGTGAAATTCGTCTCCTGCTCTGTCTTTACTGACCAGAATGAATGCTTATTTTCCTAAGTCAAGTTTTAAAAAATACAGAATTCACCCTGCAGCTGAAAAAGATTCTCAATCTGATAAATACATTAGCCTGTTACTTTTACAGTCTGTGAATTGTGATTTTGTACAAGCCCTCTCCAGTGGCTTCAATTGTACTGTTATATCCAATTATTCTGCATTTTAAAGTATCTTTTGCTTGCAAGACAAGGGCCTCCTCCTTTTAGAGAAATCTAATTAAACTATTCAAGGACATCTCTACTAAAGTCCTACCTTGTTAGAAGTGTTCATATAAGAAAGAAAGAATTCAGAGCTCCATATAATGCCTTAATGACTTCCAACGGCAGTCAGTATAATAACATTTGATCACATTTAAATACCTCCCTTATGCTTGGTAAACTAGGTTTAGCCTGTGGTCTTTGATTCTTTAAGTTTCTCCTTTTTAGGACCATACCCCTAGGAATAGAGGTGGGTGGTGTTATTGAGGAGCCATTTCTACTCAGTTCTGCTCCTTGTTTCTTAAATCCTTTGGTACTATTTTGGAGTTTCCACTAATTTTATTAAATTCCTTTTTTTTAAGATTTTATTTATTTATTTGCAGAGAGAGGGAAAGGGAGGGAGAGAAACATCGATGTGAGAAAGCAACATCGGTTAGTTGCCTCACACACACCCCCAACCATGGACCTAGCCCCAGAGACCTAGCCTGCAGCCTAGGTACGTGCCCTGACTGGGAACCAAACCAGTGACCCTTCGCATCACAGGCCTGCACTCAATCCACTGGGCCACACCAGACAGGGCTAGACTCCTTTTTACAGACCTTTCCTTTTACTTCTATTTTATGCCCATTTTCTGTTCTCATTTCCTGTCCAAATCCTTGAAAAACCATTCCTATTTTTTGCTTTACCTCCTAATGAATCATGTGACAAGTGAACAGCAGTGTGAATTTTTTATGAGTCTATTTTCAGGTTTTTTTAAATCAAAATTCTATCTTGCCCATACCTGGTTTATTTTAGGCTTACTTAACCATTCAGGTCCTTATTTGCATTATTTCCCACCACACTGGTCCTGGCAGCAAAGCAGCCAGCAATATGCCTGTGAGAGCTTCCTGGCCACCCTATCCTAAACTGCTTCTGCAGTCACTGGCTGAGGTGTTTCTGTTGGGGCAAGTCAAGAGTAACACAGGCCTAGGACTTGGTGCCCACCCCTGGTAGTCAGGTAACCATTATTATGTAAAAACTTACAGATTTGCAATTCTGGCTTTCATCAGTGCTGGAATACGGAGTCTTTTATGTTCTTTAGGATTGGGTTTACCAGCTGAACAGCTGTGCTCACCCCACCCTATTCCACACTTCTTTACAAGCAGTTCCTGATTCTCAGTCAGTTATGACTTCTCACTCCCTATTATGTTCATTTTGTTCTCCACTGTTTTTTTTTTAAAGTGTTACAAACTACAATTTTATTGGGCTATGCTTTTTTTTTTCTGGAGTCCTAGTAAAATAGTTTGGTCTCTTTTAAATTGTTCCGTTTATGTGTCAGTTTTGACTTCTTTAAAAAAGATTATGCCTAGTGAATTGAGCAAGTCAAGATTATAAGCAGAGGGAACTAAAAGATGCTTTATCAAAGTGTCTTTTCCTAATTCCCAAAGCCAAATACTCTTTCTCTCCTTGAAAATTTTCCCCTTTAGAATTTCTCATAAAAGTCTATCCTGTTTTTCTTTGGCACTTGAATGAAACAATCAAACTTCTTTTCCTTGTGCGTGATATTTTCCCCTAATTTCCTATCTGTGGAAACATTTTGTGTATGTTGTGGCCTAAGCTTTTCTCCTCAATCCAGCCCTAGTCCTATCCACCCTCAGTGGCTGCCACACTTAGGGCATCCCTTGGGAATGGATGGGAAAGGAATTCAGGACAGCCTCTTGGCCTCAAAGAATCAGCTGATAGAATCATATAGCAGACTTAGTGTTCCTGTGAGAATTGACAGACCAGGTTAGGGATCCCTTAGATAACAAAGTAAATTTCAGGGCCTATCTCAGCAGAGCACTCACTCATCACTGCCTATGCTAAGTTAAAATTGTCCTTTTCCTTTTCCTAGAAGTTTCAGGCACCTGCAAAAGAGACCTGTGTGGAATGTCAGAAGACAGTCTACCCGATGGAGCGTCTCCTGGCCAACCAGCAAGTGTTTCACATCAGCTGCTTCCGTTGCTCCTATTGCAACAACAAACTTAGGTAAGCGAGGTGGAAAAGAGCCATCTTTCTAAGTAGTTGGACCTCCGGAGGGGGTCTTTGGCTTTTAGAACATTGGTACTAACAAATATTGTGCTGGCAGTATATTGTTAGTTCAAAGCCCCTAAAAAAGGTAAAGAGTACCATTTAGTGACAAATATTTCATATCACATGATAGTGGTGTTTGGAGCTTCTTGGTACATTGATACATTAATTAACACGTTAAAATTGAAGTTTAAATAATAGAGTTGCAGGTAAAACTCCCTGTGACCTAATTCAGTACAATGTTTTCCCTTAGTATCAGAGGATCATAAAGTTAAGAAATCTCAGGATACTTGTCTGAACCCTTACTTCAGAGTGTCCTGAGCGCTGTATGAATGGTAACAATAGCAGTAAGAATAGACCCTGAAGAGCATGTATTTTTCTGTATGTTGCTTCATTTTCCTTCTGAAAAAATAATCAGTATTTCTATCATTTCTTCCAAGTAACTCAAAGTATGGGTGTAAATGTGGCAAATTGGGAAAATATTCTATATTAACTCATTTTATTTTTTTAATTATTTTTAAAGATTTTATTTATTTATTTTAGAGAGGAGAAGGGAGGAAGAAAAAAGGGGGGAGAAGTATCAACATGTGGTTGCCTCTTGCACGCCCCCTCCTGGGAACCTAGCCTGCAGCCCAGGAATGTGCCCTTATCTGGGAATTGAACAAGCAACCCTTTGGTTCGCACGCAGGCTGGCACTCAATACACTGAGCCACACCAGCCAGGGCTCTATTAACTCATTTTAATTATAGAGTCTAGGGAAGGGAGTGATCAAGATGTTACTTCCTCCAGCTTTCCTTCCAGAGCAAACATCCCTTCTAAAATGCTCTTGATTGGTTCTTGATTGATTGATTAATTTATTTTAGAGAGAGGAAGGGAGAGAAATATTTATTGTTCCACTTGTTTATGCATTCATTATTTGATTCTTATATGTGCCTTGACTGAGGATCGAAGCCATAACCTTGGAGTATTATGACAATGCTTTAACCAATTGAGCTACCTGGCCAGGCCTGATTGTTTTTTTGTTTTTTTGTTTTTGGTGGGGTTTTTCCCCACCACTGTATTTTTTTCTCCAAAATACATTTTTCTGAATTTTTAAATTTTTATATTTCTAATGTGGAAATGCTATTGTTTTTATACCTGCTTTAAGATTTGTTACCCTGTGAGAGACACCAAATCTCCTAACAGCCTGTCCAGCGCTGACATTTCAGGTAGACTTACTCCCGGCTATTGCTCACCATTCTCCTATTAACTGTAGCTTGCTTGTATTCAGTCACAAGTATCTGTTGAGTGTCAGCTGTTTGCAGCACATTGTATCCATTCCTGTAGAGGTATGCTTTTAAATTTTAACACAAATGGGAAACAAGGAGGAAGAAGATTCAACTTTTTACAAAGGAATATCATTGTAAGTAGTTACGGGTTATAAATACTTAGGAAATAAATGAGTGATCAGCGATAGGTGTGATTACCTAGGCAAGACCTCCTGGATGAAGTTATGTTTTTTAAACAGTTTTGACAAAGGGTAAGGAAATCATTGAAAATGGGAGCATGAGCCCTGGCTGGGTAGCTCATTTGGTTGGAGCATTGTCCTGTACCACAAAAGATTGCAGGTTCAATCCCTAGTTGGGGTGCGTATGAGAGGCAACCAATCGATGTTTCTCTCTCTCTCCCTCTCCTTCCCTCCCTCCCTTTGTCACTCTCTAAAATCAATAAATATATCCTCAGGTAAGGATTAAAAAAAAAGAAAGAAAAGAAAATAGCATGAATCAGGTGGAAGAATGTCTTGTGAAGGTTCAGGTGTGGAAGTGAGCCTGGTTTTTATAAGGATAATAAAACAATTGTCCTTAAAAAGGGTAGAGAATCTTAGGTGATTGACCTACTTTTAAAGATATTTTTCAGACTTATCATCTTCTGAAAATACTGGAATTGCCAGGTCTTGGCCTGCTGTTGTAAATAAGAGTATACAGATTTGTTAACTTTGTGCTCTCTTTTCTTTTAACAATAGTCTAGGCACGTATGCATCATTACATGGGAGAATCTATTGCAAGCCTCACTTCAATCAACTCTTTAAATCTAAAGGGAATTATGATGAAGGCTTTGGGCACAGACCACACAAGGATCTCTGGGCAAGCAAAAATGAAAATGAAGAGACACTGGAGAAACCAGCCCAGCTTCCAAATGCAGGGGAGATGCCTCAGAGCCCAGGGGTAGAAGATGCCCCAATTGCTAAGGTGGGTGTGCTGACTGCAAGTATGGAAGCCAAGGCCTCCTCTCGGCCAGAGAAAGAAGACAAGCCGGCTGAAACTAAGAAGTTAAGGATCGCCTGGCCACCCCCCACTGAACTTGGCAGTTCAGGAAGTACACTGGAGGAGGGGATCAAAGTATCAAAGCCCAAATGGCCTCCTGAGGATGAAATCAGCAAGCCTGAATCTCCAGAGGATGTAGATCTGGATCTGAAGAAACTAAGACGATCTTCTTCACTGAAGGAAAGAAGCCGCCCATTCACTGTAGCAGCTTCATTTCGAACCACTTCCATAAAGAGCCCCAAAACCTTGTCCCCACCTTTCAGGAAGGGCTGGAGCATGTCAGAGCAGAGTGAGGAGTTTGTAGGAGGAATGGCAGCAGGAAAGAAACAAGTGGAAAATGCCAACACCTCTGAGAAGAATGGTAGTGTGGAAAAAACAACCTGGCAAAATAAGGAATCTAAAGGAGGGGAGGCAGGGAAGAGAAGAAGTAAGGAGGTTTATGGTTCTGAGATGGGCAGTGAGAATCTTGTAGAAAATGGTGCAAATTTAGATGAAGATGACAGAAACCTTTTCAAACAGCAGTCTCCATTAGAACCCAAGTCTCCAAATTGGTCCAGCTTTGCAGACAGCACCTCCACTAAAGAATTCTCCACTCAGAATCAGAAGTCCCAGGATGTGGAATTCTGGGAGGGAGACGTAGTCAAAGAGCTGTCCGTAGAGGAGCAGATAAAGAGAAATCGGTACTATGATGAGGATGAGGATGAGGAATGATAAATCGCGGTGGTGCTGGGCCTTACCTTTGTGCTAGTGTTAGTGAGCCACGGCCCTTTATCAGAATGATGTATGTAAGCAGTTATCTTAGCATGGACTGTAATTTATGTGGAAGTAATTTTGGGAAACAGTTCTTGCTTCAGAAAAAAATTCCCATACTGCAACTTATCTCTAAATCCTAGAGATAATATTACCTAAATCCTCTGTTTTAGGGATGAAGGCAATATTCCAACTGATATAGCCCAGATTCCACTGTATTCCCAAAAGGCAATATGAAATAGATGATTATTATAGTACATTGTTACACTAAAAATTCAATCATACAGAGTGATTTAGGGGCCTAAATGTTATGACTGAATGCACTTTAGTATAAAGGGCACAGTTTGTATATTTTTAAATGAATACCAATTTAATTATTTAGTATTCATCTGTTAAGAGATCAAATATTTAGTCTTTTTTTAATTTAGGTTAATTTTCATACTCAAATATATATGAGAAATTATTGCTTTGCATTCTGCTCTAAACCACATCCTGAACTGGATTCTTGAGATGTAACAAAACCATCTTTCTGAAGCACCTCTTAAGCACTTTTGGTGCTTGCAGAGATCCACTGTCTCCCAAATAAACTATAGTATTTGCCAATGAGTTTCACTATAACCCCAAGTGATTGCTTTTTTCTCTGGTAGTGTCTGTCTCATAATTTGCTGAAAGCTGCAATATTTTAATAAGATCTTTTATATTGCTGTTTGCCATGTTGCATACTAGAGCAAAATGAGTTTAAAGGAGGAATAATATAGGAAAAAATGCCTTAAACCACTTGAGCTCAGATCCTCCCACCCCCAAACCCTATGTGTCCCTTCTGATATCCTGTTTCTGGGACACTAGTTTTAAAATTCCTATCAACTCTTAAATGTATTGATTTTTATGGCAGACAGTATTCCTAGGGTGCAGTTAAACCAATTATAGGCCTTTATTGGGGGAGGGGGGCATGTAATTCTAGTATTAAGGCTTTGGAACATTTGTTGTACATAATAATTGATATTCCAAATTGTATGTGGGGAAGAGGTGTTTTAAGCTACAGGCTTTTCTTTGTACTGCATTTTTAGAGATTTAGCACTAGTATTTTTTAGAGTTGTAAAATATTCTGCTTTCTTACAATCTTGCATAGTCTGAAACATTTTTATTCAATAAAGCTTTAAATTTACATTTGAATTTTTCAATATTTCTTTTCCATTATTATTATCTTTACGTTGTTACAATCTTTCAGGACCTACTTGAGCAGTTTGGGAAGAAAAAGGTATGATGTGGTTTAAGTGAAGTGCTATGAATATATCTCACCACTTGGTGGTGGTGTTGTGATGGTTTTGGGGCTTTCATCCTCCCTAAAAGGAAGACAATTTTTTCTTGAAAATTGAAAGCAACTTGGCAAGAGGAATTAATGTATACATTCAAAAGTGAGCCGTTTGCTTTACCAATTCAAGATTCAGTGATTTTTTAATCATCGATTGTATTCAACATTTAATAATTTACCTTATAATTATGCCTAATATGCCAAATGGAATTTCCAAATGCCTCTGCTGAAAATGGACTTGTTTTCCACCCTGAGCAGAAGTTTAGCTGATTGATTTCCTTGCCTGTACAGACAACTGACCCAATTGTTAAAGTACTTTTTTAAAATGGGGGAGTGAATTTTCTTGGAAATAGGCATGCATTTTGAGTTATCTGTTATGTTTTCCAGGGGTACTCTGTGTTTCAGGGTTTTGCCTGGTCTTCTACTTTCTGTTCTTGCCCCACCACAAGCTGGAGTCAGGTAGCAAGCCTTGTTCACTGAACAGTTATCCAGAAGCTCCTGCTGACCTTCATAAAATATCCAATCCTGGCTTCAGTTTGGCTACTTTTACTGTGTGACTCACTGCTACTCTAACCCATCCACATGGTACAATTTCTACTGACTTTATACAAAAAATTCTGAGTGCCAACAGCTGGCATTTTTATGGATATCAGTTGAGTATGTCACCATACATCAGGTAAATGGAAACTGAGATTACACTTAGAGAAGAACTTTTTCTATCTTTCAAGGGCTAAGGTAGATATATTAGAGGTATACAAAGTAGAAACAAAGACTAGCTCCACAATCAATGTAAGAAAAGGATGTCATTTCAAGAGAATGACCAGATAACAATGAACATTCTTAGGGGGGGAAAAGAGAGCCAAACAAAAAGTTTTTATTTTCTCAGCTCTACTTAATGAAGGCAACTTGTTTGGACTTGAAACCAAATGGTGTCAATGGTGAAAATATGACGATGTGAATTTCTCACTGGTATAGCAGGAAAAGGGGCCAGCTTGTAACTTGAGATGGTTAAGGAGACTCTTCATGACTGCTACAGAGCCAACTTAGTGCCATCATCTTGCTGGTGGGATCACTCCTGGCCAAAGTGAAAGCTGCATCAAGTTTGCTTTCATTACATATTTTATGAGCAAATATGTTTTGTAACAGCCAAGAGGTTGAGAAATGGCACAAATGTGTTTTCCTAGAGATTAATCTTGTACCAAGATCATCTTGCGCTGGTTCCTGCACGCCAAGTTAGCATGTTCTCTATTCCTTGGGACTCTGATTTGAACACTTATGGCATCAGGGAGAGATTCCTTCTTTTAAAATGTATCTTAAATATAGGGTAGTTACCATTGAGCTATTTCTGGGCTTGGAGAAAAATGGTTTCAGGCAGTAGTTCTCAGACCAGCAGCAAAGTCATCACCTACTGGGTCTGCAGAAATGAGACATGCAAATTCCTGGACCCTACCCCGAACCTCCTGAATCAAGCTCTTCCGGTGGCCCAGAAAAACTTTTAACAAACTCTCCATGTGGGATGGAATAAGCTAATACCTGAGCTGGGACACACTTAGGTTTGAGAACCACTGAGCTAAAGAAAACCTAGTAGTCCACTCGTTAGAATGACTGCTTTTTTTGTTGTAGTTTTTTCGTTTTTGCTATTTCCCTTCTTCCTCTCTCTTTGAAACCCTTACACTTCTGTGTAAGCATGCCATACTGGTTATAGAGTTACTTTATCTGTCCTTAGACAAAAGGTAGAGATTTAGATTTTTAAACCTTTCTTAAGACCACGATAGCTAGCCTCTGGTGTGGAGGCAGGCACAGCTGAGAGGGCCATGTAAACCCTAGTGAGAGAGGGGTTGAAACTAGAGAGATGGGTAGGGCCTGACTGCGAGCGGGACCAGCTTTGAGTCGGCTGAGCTGAGAGAAAGAAACGTTCCCATTAGGGAGCCGGGCCTGAAATAAGGGGTGTGGTGGTAGCTGGATGGGTGAGAGAAGGTGAAGCGTGGCCGAAACCGGTAGCAAAAAAGGGCGGGACTAGAGTTGTGAGTCCTGCAGGGGTGGGGCCTGGGGTGGGTGGGGGCGGGGCGGGGCGGGAGGGGGCGTGGCTCCAAAGCGGGAATGGGGCTGAGTGGGAGGCTCGGGAAGGGGTGTGGCCGGGATTTGAAGGCGGGGTCCCAAGACTAGGTCCTGGGAATCTGCGGCTAGGGAAGTGGGCGGGGAGGCGAGATGGGCGTTGAGGAGGCCCGGCTTCGAGGAGGAGGCTGGCTGAGACGTGCCGGGAACCAGAAGGGGCAGGAAGAGGGTGGCCGCCGGCCCGGCCCCGCCCCGGGGCCGCCTCCCCATGGGTTCCGTTGGCTGTGGCGGCTGCTGAGGTTGTGGCGGCCGCGGGGCGGGCGTAAGATGGCGACAGAGGCGGCGGGAGCCCTGGGCCTGCTCTGGGGCTGGCTGTGGAGCGAACGCTTCTGGATGCCCCAGAACGTGAGCTGGGCCGACCTGGAGGGGCCGGGCGACGGCTACGGCTACCCGCAGGCCCGGCACATCCTCTCGGTGTTCCCTCTGGCGGCGGGCGTATTCTCCGTGAGGCTGCTCTTCGAGCGGTGAGAGCCGGCGAGGGAACGGCACGGAGGGCCGGGGGCGCGGGTCGGTGGAGCTGCAGCAGGGAGAGGCCAAGGACCGGAAGCAGAACTGTAGGGAAAGCCCGGAAGCGGGGGATTAGGGCAGTCTGGGCCGCCGCGCGGGTTGCACCGAGGGTATCCGAGGTGGTCACGAAACCTAGGCAAAGACAGAGGTTGGGGCTTGGACAATGAAAGAGTGAGAGTCGAGGGGGACCCCGGGCCCATTTAATTTTAGATCCCGGAGGTCACTTGGGTGGGGGGCGGCTTATAGGCTTCCTCCTAACCTCCAAGGAGTCTACAGACCTGAGAGCTGTGGCCGAGAACCCGAAGCGAGGAACAGGAAAAGGGGCCACGGGAACCCGAGCTAGTTGGGGCCATGGAAGCTGAAGGGTCAACGCAAGAACCAGACGTTCCAAGCAAAAAGAGAGTGTTCAAAGGAATCTAAGATTTGTGAGGAAATTGTAGTTTCTGAGAGTTAATTAGTTAAGCCCTAAACCTTGGTTTGTCAGCTCATGGATGTGTGTGTGTGTGTTTCAATAAATTCTGCCAGAGCCCGTAGGAGAGTTGAAATCTGGCAGGGGTAGGGTGTGGTGGAGCCGGAGGCTTCGGAAGTATGGAAAGGTGTCAGATTAGGTGAAGAACGGGCCTTGGAGGCCTGAGCTGGAAGGGGGAGTGGTCATCTTGAAGGAGGAGTGGTCATCTTGAAAGGATGAAGAACTCTCGGGCTTATGAGAGAACCTTGTTGAACCAAACTTAGGAGTTTTGCAGGATCACAGCATGTTTTGTTTGGCCATGTGTTGGAAAAAGTGATTTCACCTTTCTTTGAGTGACTGGATTGTATCTAACTGTAAGATAAAGATATTCACTGAGGACTTGATGTGGTGATTTTATAATGTGGACTTAAATAGCTGTGGGTGATTTTGATCAGGTCTACTCAGACTCTGGAAAAAGACTTCTTTCCACTAGGTCTCAGGTAATGAGGGGTGGCACTTTGACATCTTTTGTTCATTTGGCCTTCATCTAGAGCAGGAATGCCCTTTCTAGGGTGTTACAGATAAAATAATCTCTTACTCTCTGGAAAATTAGTCCTATCTGTTTTGGATTACTTGTTTGATTTGCCTACTATTTAAGACACAAAACCTTTCAAAAAATACTTGTTATATGTAGCTAGCTAGTCATTCATCTGTTTATCCATAGTGTTTGTATATTGTCATCAAAGTACTCTGCCAGACTTCAAGTGCAGAAATAAAGATGCTTTTAACTGAAGCAGGTAAAATACAAATATCTAAATGCCTTTTATGGGTGCAGATTTTAAAGTATAGTCATTGTATGAATATTACTGGGGTGCAGACTCAAACCACTTTTCTCTCTTACAAGTAACCTAGATCCTGGTAGTCTTTACCCTGGCATCAAAGTGAGGGCTGAGAAAAGAGAATGACAGTGTAATGACTAAAAAGGAAAACAGACAATTCAAGACCCCCCAAAAAAGTTCATTATCCTAGGAAAAGATTGTGCTTCTCCTATAAATATATATCAGTATGAAAATTTCTGCACCTTAGTGGCGAAAGGAAATAGCTTGTTGCTTATAAACACCCATTTTTATATATAAGCTTACATTATCTTCAGATTTCCAAAGAGTTTCCCCCAGATGGCTGAAGACTAGAGCCCCTGGCAGAGCCACTGGAAAAGATCCTTTACCTGTGGGAATTCTATCTGAATGTTTCTATGGTGCTCCAATGTCAAGGGAATACGGGTGCTTGGGAATACTGAGCTGAAAGCATTCTAGTATGATATCCTTGGCTTGCAAGGACGGGTACCTTGTTCATCTCATGTTTGATCTTAGGAAAGTTTAACCCTAGAAGCAGTCTTGCTATTTTGTTTCTCTTTAAGACCTACTACTTTAGTTAGCAATAAAATTGACTGCTGAATTACCAGTCCCTCTTATTGTGCTGGTCTTCCATAAAGATAATAAATAGAAGCTGTTCTTAGAGTATAGTAAAAGTTATATCAGAAATATTGATAGTGAGTCATCTTTGCTAATTTTTTGATTTCTGAAATCCCACTACTTAGTTTCTAGAAGTAATTCTGTAGTCATCATAGATTATAAGAGCTAGAATTCCAATCTCCTCTTACAAATAAACTAAGTCTTAGAAATGTCCTGCTGCTTTTCAGAAGTTACATGCTAGAACCAAGATCTAGATTGTTTTCCCCAACCCAGGGCTCTTGACAATGTGTAATGTGGCCAACTTTCCCTGTTCCTTAACCCCCTTTCACGGGTTAAGATTTAACCTCCTGTTCCTAATATTCTAGGATTTAGAGAACAAATTCATGCTCATCTATTTTTTTAAATTTTCATTTATTGATTTTAGAGAATGTCAGGAAGGGGGAGGGGAGAGAGAAACATCAATTTGTTGTTCCACTTATTTATGCATTCATTTGTTGCTGCTTTTATGTGCCCTGACACATAAAAGGTTTTGATCTCTAACAAACCTACAACCTTGGCAGATTGGGACAACGCTCTAACTGAGCTACCTGGCCAGTGCCATGTTCATCTTATGCTTGATTATTTACTGTAATGTGTTTTTGCCGAAGAATTTCAGATAGAGAATTACCTACCAAAGAACACGAGGCCTTCTTTTGCGGGCCTCTGCTGACTGGTTGCATTGTGATGGACTGCACTTTGCAAAACTGCCTTGGGTGTATCCTATGGTCAGTAAATACTATTGACAGTTTGAGAAGGGTCCACCCTCATCTACTCAGTTGCCCAGAGGAGTAACCAGAGTCTAAATCTGCAATCTAAAATAGATTTTTGGCTAGATTGAGAGAGGCAGAACTATAATTCCTTTATTTCTATTCTTAAATTTCACTATACTGGATTTGAATGTTGGACACCTTCCTATATCTTCTCTCTCTCTCCCCTCCCCCATACATAAATTCATGCCACCCTGTACCTATCAAAAGAGAGATAAACTCTTCCTATTTTTAAAAACTTTTTAATAATATGTTGATGATTGAGGTCTGAGGGCAAGAGTGATTCAAGCTAGATCTGCTGTCTTACTTAAATTGAATCTTAAAGATAAATTAAGTTGTTTGAGATTTAACATCTAGTCCCTTGAGCACTTGTTATTTTGAGTCAAGTAGGAGTTTGAGACTGAATATTGACATCATTAGAACTATATAAGCTCATCTATTTTGAACCTGGCATTGCAATAGGAGCTTTATATTGCCAAAAGAAAATTATTTTGTAAATTATACAGGAGATAGATTAAAACTCTCCTTGTAGCTCATTCATTATTCCAGTCCCCTCTTGTCTCCCGTTACTTCCTATGCAGCCTCACTGGGACTTCTAAAGAACCTTTCAATACCATTCTTTCTCACCTGGGAGTGAATGTACTCATTTGCTGGCCTGTCATGTAACTGACAACAAGAGTAGTGACTCATTTTGTGTGTGCGTGTGCACGTTTCTTAACCACTCATTTCATCTTCCTCTTGAAAACCTTGCTACCTCTGCTATATACTGCCTTTTGTTTTCCTGTTCTCCCCCACTTCCCCTAAGGAAGAACTTTTTTTCCTCTTCCTAACAGGCCTGCTATCCCCCTCGTAGATCCTCTTCATGTCACCACATTGTGACCCAGTGTTAGCAGGTCCTCCAGACAGAAGAGAAGCTTTAGGAAAAATGGACATAGCTGCTACTAGGCTGTAAGGGAGACTGCCCATTCCACCGCATCCTTAAAGGTGTTCTGTTGGGCGTTATTGAATTGTAAATTACAGAATTAAATCAGGTTTGCAGATCCAGCAGAGCCAGATTGAAAAAAAAAGATGGTTATGTGACCCTGCCCTTATCTAAGAATCCACCTCTTAATAAACTCCAGATGGTCAGAAGCCTAATGTGTCCCTTCTCTCTATGGCAGAACTTTCTCCAGCCCTTTTTGTGCTGTAGGTATTGATGCTCTACAGAAAACCCTGAGCACTGTCATGCCTGAGATCAGGTTCCTGGCGTATCCCTGGAGACAATATATCTACCACTGAAAAGAAACATGTCAGATATTTTTGCTTTAGCCACTTCCTGAGTCAGAAACTAGGGTCTCCCAGATGGGTAAAGAGGAAATTCATGAAAGAGGAGGAGGCAAGTGAAATCTGTCCTCTCCTTATAGAGTAGGAAGGGAGAAATAATACCTATTTTGGCTTTCTCTCCAGAGGTATTTTTAGGCAGATAAAAGCTGCCTGTAAAGAATTCTCTGAGTTTTGAGTGCTTTGTACCAAATCCACTCCTACTTTATCTTTGGGAAAGTTAATTGAGGTGTTAAAAGGAGTTAACCGTAATCACTTCTAACTAAAAAATAAAAATCTGAAACTAATTTCCTTAGATAGGAAGGCAGTTTTTCTAGACGTGAAGACGAATTCTCTCTGAATCACTTAGAACTATTCTGTGCAGTACAGTGGCCACTAGCTAGTACAGTAGCTGCTAGTTTTGGGGGATTTCAAATGTGATAAGTCAGAACTGAGATGTGTTGTAAGTGTAAAATACATACCAGATTTCGAAGGCTTGGTGCAAAAAAAGCAAAATATTTTAATTTTTAATACTGATTACAGATTGACATGATAGTATTTTGGATATATCAGGTTAAAGTATATTATCAAAATTAATTTCACCTCTTTCTTTTTTACTTTTTAAAATGTGGCTATTAGAACACTTAAAGTTAGCTATGTGGCTTGCATTGCATTTCCGTTGACCAGTGCTGCTGATTGTGGCTCAAACAAATATTAGTAACCAAGAAGAAAATTTGATAGATTCACATTTGATTCACTATTTTAGAACCAGAAGGTAATCAGTCCTAGGTATATCAGACTATGAAAATAGGTCTTTCTTAAAAAAATTGTAGTAAAAATGGGATTTCTAAAATGTAAATTATTTCCTGAATGATTTAAATAGCTATAGTCTATTTTGTGTAATCTTCCATTGACAGTGCCTTTAGCCAAGCATTGCTCTATAGTTTTGCTTTTCTGCATATATCTTCTCAGTTGAGTAGTTAATGATCTGTAAACAAACAAGTTTGTCAAGTAGTTAAGTATACCTGGGCTCTGCACAGCCTTGGTAAGACAGAGAATAGTCACACTATTATATCTCTTCTCAAAATTATGGAGTTTCTGAAAAAGGGTATTCCTTGTAGTCCTTAGCTTTTAGTTAGTGTCAGCATTTGTAAGAACTCTCAGTGAGAGGCACAGAGGATCTCAAACTAAATCAGATTGCCAGATATCAAACTTTGTGCCAAGGATACAAAGGTGAGCAAGTCATGATGGCTACTCTCAGGAAGAGAACAAGAAAAGCAGTGATTAAAATATAGTGTAATAAATGTATGTACAGCCCTGACTGGTGTGCCTCAGTGGGTTGGGCACTGTCCTGCAAACTGAAAGGTTGCCGGTTTGATCCTGGTTAGGGCACATGCCTGGGTTGGAGGCCAGGTCTCTGGTTGAAGCGGCAACTAACTAATCTCTTTCCCTTGCACAATGATGTTTCCCTCCCTCTCTTTCTCCCTCCCTTCCCCTCTCTCTAAAAATAAATCAAATCTTTAAAAAAAAAATGTATTACAGCCCTGGCTAATGCGACTCAGTGGATGGAGTGCCAGCCTGGGAACCAAAGAGTCTCAGGTTCCATTCCCCATCAGCCTGGGTTTCAGGCCAGGTCCCCAGTTGGGGGTGGGTGAGAGGCAACCACACGTTGATGTTTCTCTCCCTCTCTTTCTCCCTCCTTTCCCCCTCTCTAAAAATAAATAAAATCTTTAAAAAAAGAAAAAAATGCCCATTTAAGAACAAAAGTATGTACAAATGTATGTATGTAAAATGCAGTATAATAAATATATGAGAGTTTGGAGGAGGTGAATTTGATTCCTTTTAACAGTTGTTAACTAAAATATAGGCTTAATATCTCACTAACAAACACTTATTTGTTGGACTGTGAAGAATGCTAAAGACTTCTTGAGAAACAGCTTTTTGTTAACCTTTTTTTCTAATCCACCTCTTATTTGGCACACTTGAGTTTGTGTGTTTCTACTTTAAGCAAATGCATTAAGTTGCATAATCACTCATTCATTTAAAAATAGATAAATATGGTAATGAAAGAAATGTATGTACGTATATAGTTGGGAAAGGGAAGAATTCTTAAACAATGAGAGTCTCAGGAATCCTCAGCCATTTTCCATCCACACTTACTGCTGCTCTGTAGCAAGTAAAATATTTACTAGCTACTGTGCAGTATAACTGCAACTTTGTCTTAAATCAGTTTGTGTGTGTCTGAAGCATTTGAACATACACAATCTAAGTGCCGTAATTCTTAAGATTTAGTTCCCTTACAAAAAGGTAAGATAGTAAGCAAGGTGCTGATTTTTTTTCTTATCACAGTACCAGTAGGTACATTAAATTACAAGGCATTAGTCATCTTAATTCTTTAAGGCCCTTTTATAGGTCTAAAGTGCAGAGATAACTTTGCTGCAAGTAGATAAAGAATGAAGGATAGTCTGGTATAAATCCACATTGTGTGCCTTGTCATAGGTTGGAAGAGTATGTGTCATAGAGGTCCTTTTCTTTCTGCTTTGTTATAAGAACACATTTGCTATTAAAAAAAAATAGTCCTCTAAAGAAAATGCAAAACTTACTTATGCACAGACAATGTAAGAAATACTAGATTCAGTATAGGTGTCTTTGACGAGTGTGCTTCCTGCACACAGGAAGCATGTATGTGTACAATAATGTGTACAACAAATTTGCTTATACATAGCAAAAACCCTGTCCTCTTAAGAAGTTACTCAGAAAAAAATACACTGACATGGATACATATGTGTATGGAATATACAAGACAATGAAATGCTGGCAGTCACAAGCATATAAATGAATAGTGTTAGAGTAATTTAGAAATTCTTAAATATTTTTTGTTCTCTGTCTTCTTTTTTGTCCTTAAAAATTATTGAGGCTCCCAAAGGAGCTTTTGTTTGTGTGGGTTACATATACACATCCATTTTTCCATATTTGAAATTAAAACTGAGGAATTTAAGAACTGTGTTTACTATTTCATTAAAATAACAATAATAAACTTACTACATGTTAACATAAATAGCATTTTTGAAAAATAATTATTTTCCAAAAGAAAACATACAGAGTGAGAAGAACTGCATTGATTATACATTTTTACAAATCTATTTAATGTCTTGCTTAATAAAATAACTGGAGTCACCTCAATGGCTTCTGCATCCAATCTCTTGTAATATGTTGTTTTGGTTGAAGTACATAAATAAAAGCAAGCTTCACACAGATATGGAAAAAGGAAGTATTTTTTTCTTTCGTACTACACCAAAACACAAATTGTAGTTTCTTTTCTTTTTTTAAGATTTTACTTATTTCTTTTTAGAGAGAAGGGAAGGGAGAGAGAAAGAGAGGGAGAGAAACATCAGTGTGTGGTTGCCTTCATGTGTCCCCCACTGGGGACCTGGCCTGCAACCCAGGCATATGCCCTGACTGGGAATTGAACCAGTAACCCTTTGCTTCACAGGCCCGTGCTCAATCCACTAAGCTACACCAGCCAGGGCACAAGTTGTAGTTTCTTAAAGGTTGGTTGTATTGTAGAATCTGAAACCATATCAATGAGTATTTTATTCATTTCAAAATTCATTGGTCTATATTATACTTTGAATGAATGTCATGTATTGGTCATCTGAAAAATACTGGTTCACTGAGTTATATAGATTTCCCAAATGTCAGTACATCTCATTATACAATATTTTAAAATCATATTAGTTAATCTCATTGTAACATCATATCAGAAAAATCTTGAAGTATTGTCAAGTCAAGGGTGGATATAAGTTCTCTATAATTCTAATTTTCACTTAGAAAGCTGAATTTATCATTGGCAACAATGTTCATTTTTTTTAAGTGACAGACTTATTCATTTTCAAGAAAATATTTTTCTAAATACCTAGATCTAAATAACCTTAGTTTATCTGTTTGTCATTCAGTCAGGTAAAACTAGTATTCAGTGAAAAACAAGTGGTGCTTGTTGTTCGGTGCACAGTCAGTCAACCAAGTGCATTGCTTTGAGACAACCATGTGTGTACTTTGGTGCACAGCAAAAGTGCTTTCTGTGTACTTCCCATTTTATCACAGAATACTCTAAACAATGTTCTCAGTGGTTGAGATTAATAAAAGTAATCATATGTATGTTTTCATCAAGGACATTCTTAAGTGAAGCTAGCTTTTTTCTTTTTTAGTTAAGAGGACATAGCAAGGAATAATATAATAACTATTGGGTTGGTAAAAAAAAAAAAAAAGTCCATTACATTTTTTTCCGTACGATGGCTCTGGTTGTACTTAGTTGTCTTTAACTTCATTTGAAACAATTTTGTTAGATTGTATTGTGACAGCTGTCATATTGTGTGCGTTTAAAAAAAACTTATCAAAATTGGTGAATTTTTGAGCAGCCATTTTAATATTGAAGATGGAAGAAAATATGCAACATTTTTGACATACTATGTTTTATTATTTCAAGAACAGTAAGAATACAACTGAAACAGAGAAAAAGATTTGTGCAGCATATGGAGAAGGTGCTGTGACTGATCGAACATGTCAAAAGTAGTTTGTGGAGTTTCTTGGTACAGTTGACATTTTGGCCAAATAACTTTGCTGTGGGGCTGTCTTATGCATTGGTAGATGTTTAACAGCACCCCTGGCCTCTACCTACTAGAAGCCAATAGTGGAGATAGCTGACATACTCAAAATATCCAAGTCAATAAAGTTATTAAAAATGAAAAATGTGTCTTTCATTTTACAGAAAAAACATAAGGGGCTCTTCGGCCAACCCAGCACTACTATAGTTTGGTGCCACTGCCTTGATTTGTGCTCAGATGCCGTTAGTTGTACCCACCATTGCTTTGTACCATAATTGCAAATATCAGAGATAGTAATAGAGGCAAATAATGTCTTTTTTTCTTTTTTTAATATAGTTTTATTGATTATGCTGTTATAGTTGTCCCATTTCTCCCCCATCATTCCCCTCCACCCTGCACACCCTCTCCCACCCACATTCCCCTCCCCTTAGTTCATGTCCATGTGTCATAAGTTCTTTAGCTTCTACATTTCCCACACTATTCTTGCCCTCCCCCTGTCTATTTTCTACCCACCATCTATGCTACTTATTCTCTGTACCTTCCTCCCCTCTCCTCCCACTCCCTTTTGCTAACCCTCCATGTGATCTCCATTTCTGTGTTTCTGTTCCTGTTCTACTTGTTTGCTTAGTTTGCTTTTGTTTTAGGTGTGGTTGTTAATATCTGTGAGTTTGCTGATCTTCTTTTTTCTTAGATAAGTCCCTTTAACATTTCATATAATAAGGGCCTGGTGATGATGAACTCCTTTAACTTGACCTTACCTGGGAAGCACTTTATCTGCCCTTCCATTCTAAATGAAAGCTTTGCTGGATAGAGCAATCTTGGATGTAGGTCCTTGACCTTCATGACTTGGAATATTTCTTTCCAGCCCCTTCTTGCCTGTAAGGTCTCTTTGGAGAAATCAGCTGACAGTCTGATGGGAACTCCTTTGTAGGTGACTGTCCCCTTATCGTATGCTGCTTCTAGAATTCTCTCCTTCATTTTCATCTTGGCTAATGTAATCATGATGTGCCTTGGTGTGTTCCTCCTTGGGTCCAACTTCTTTGGGACTCTCTGAGCTTCCTGGACTTCCTGGAAGTCTATTTCCTTGGTCAGATTAGGGAATTTCTCCTTTATTATTTGTTCAAATAAGTTTTCCACTTGTTGCTCTTCCTTTTCCCCCTCTGGTACCCCCATAATTTGGATGTTGGAACGTTTAAAGATGTCCTGGAGGTTCCTAAGCCTCTCCTCATTTTTTTGAATTCTGGTTTCTTCATTCTTTTCTGATTGGATGTTTCTTTCTTCCTTCTGGTCCACTCCATTGATTTGAGTCCCAGTTTTCCTCCCATCACTATTGGTTCCCTGTGTGTTTTCCTTCATTTCACTTATTGTAGCCTTCATTTGTTCATCTAATTTGTGAGCAAGATCAACCAATTCTATGAGCATCCTGATCACCAGTGCTTTGAACTGTGCATCCGATAGGTTGGCTATCTCTTGGTCGCTTAAATGAATTGGCTCTGGGGCTTTGATCTGTTCTCCCGTTTGAGCCATTTTTGTTTTTTGTGTTTTTTTTTTTAATCTGGTTGAGGCTGTTATGTAGTGAGGGGTGGAGCCTTAGGTGTTCCCCAGAGGGGGACAGCCCAGTCCCTGGGTAGTGATGCTGTATGGGGGCGGGGTCAGAGAGGGAACAATGGTGCTTGCTCTGCTCTCTCTCGGATTCCAGTCCCTTCCGCTGCTTCCCCTTCGCCTGGATTATTGGTCTGGATGAATGGTTGTTGGACTTCCGTACAGTTAATTTTCTATCAGTTCTGGTTGTTTTCTTGTTTCTAAATCTTTGTTGTCCTTAATTTTGGTTGTGTGAGGAGGCACAGTGTGTTCATCTACGCCGCCATCTTGGCCGGAAGTTGCAAAATAATGTCTTAATATTATATGAAAACAGTTTTGACTTTATGGGCCTCCAGAGTATCTCAGGAACCTTTGGGGGTCTGTGGACCACCCTCTGCCATAACTGAGATCCTCTAGGGTGAGTGTGCAGAGTAAGAAAAGAAGCTACACAGAACCCAGAGGAAACTCCTTGTTTAGGAAAAGGCAAAGGAAAAAGAAACCCAAAAGGAGATTAGAGATACGACGGTTACAGTATTTGATCATAGTTACCACTTAATTTAATAGGTATGCTTAACTTTGTCCCAGGCACTGTTCTAAGTGCTAAACATAGTAACTTTATGAGGTAGGTGGATGCTATTGTTATCCTCATTTTACAGATGAAAAACCTGAAGCATGGAGAAAGTTAAGTACCTTGTCCAAAGTGATTCAACTAGTAGTGCATACCAGGCAGTCTAGTTGTACTGGGGCTGGGTTGGGGGGGGCAGTAAGGAAGCTAAGAAAAGAGCATTTCAAGAGGGAGGGCATGGCCAATAGTACAAAATGGTGCTGGATAGTCAGGTAAGATACAGGACTGAAAAACATCTATTTGATTTCATAATAAGATCATTGACACCTTTTGTAAGACCAGCTTCAGTAAAATGTAGGGACAGAAGCCAGATGAGAGAGGGAGAAGGGTTGAGGAACGAGTGGGAGTTAGAAGAGAAGTCAGGAGGAGAGAACTTCAAGAACTTTAGTTGTGAGGTAGGAGAGAGCCCCAGGGTGTGAGGGACAGGGAGAGCCTTTGTCAGATGGGGAAAGTTCACCATATTTAACGTCTGGTGAGAAGAAACAGAGAGAGGGGCTGAAGATAATGGGAGAAAAACCAAGAGAAATAAATACAATGAAATTTCTGATCTTAAGTAAGCAAATGTTATCTAAAAGCACGGATATTTTAGATAGAGCAGTTCTGATGCAGGAAGTTGAAGGCCTTCCCTTCTTTTAAACCTGATTCTTGAGAGCTGGCTATTTCCACTTCTCTCTTCCTCCTCCTCATATCTTTCACTTCTATAACTCATTACTATCTTTTAGAGCCTCCATTCTACTTACAGCAGTTTCTTTGGTAAAGGTTACCAAAGATCCCCAAACGGCTAAATCCAGTGGGCACTGGATTTCTATGTTATTTGATAGGACTCCACCTCTGGCCTTCCTGTCCCCAAATTCATCTTTTATGCTTGTTGTTTCCCAGGATTCTGACCTTGGTTCTCTTTTCAGTTTATATTCCTCTCATGTAGTCACATCTATCCCACACAATTTTAGCTACCACCTACATTCTTATTCTCTCGCTATCTTTTTCTTTCTCAGATATATGTGTATCCCATTCAAGTTCCTTTTCCAAGTTTATTTGCCTACTAGTTCCATTTCAACGACACATTTCAGCATACACATAACTCATACATCACCCCCAAATTTGGTTTTCCTACCTTACTTTCTACTTCATTGAGGCACCATAATCTACTTAGTTTCCCAAGGCAGAACATGGAAGGCACACTTGACTCCTCTTTTGCCTCTTACATCTATTCAGTCACCAAGTCCTGTTAGTTTTATCTCCTAAACATCTCTTGAATCCATCAACACTTTATCACTTAAAGCATGGGTTTTTTACAATAGCCTTCAGCTGATGACAATTCTTTATTAATATACAGATCCATTTATCTCTTCTCTGCCCCAGTCTAAATTATTGGATAACTGTCAGTAACAATTATCCAATAATTTATCCAATAATGAGTTACATTCAAGCTTTGCATAACATACAAGGCACCTGTGATCTGGCCTCTAACTACCTGTATCGTTTTTTTCTCCTGTCGCTATTGCCATTGTCACCCCCACCTCCAATACACTTCTTTCTTTCTTTCTCTTTCTTTCTTTTTAAGATTTCATTTATTTATTTTTAGAGAGAAGGGAAGAGAGGGAGAGAAACATCAATCAGCTGCCTCAACCAGGGACTGAACCTGCAACCTGGGCATGTGCCCTGTGCAGGAATCGAACTGGCAACCTTTCACTTTGTGAGATGATGCCCAGCCAACTGAACCACACCAGTCAGGGCAACACTTTCTTATCTCTCTGTTTTAGTACATGTTGTTCCCTCTGCCTGAATGTACTTTGTATTCTCTTCTTCTCTTTCTATCTTGCAGAAGCCACTCTATTTTTAACGTCATTGGTTTATTAACAGTTCAGTTGTAAAGGGAAGGGAAGGGACCTTTTTTAAAATTGATTTTGAGGAAGGGAAAGAGAGAAACATCAATTTGTTGTTATAAGAATCAACCAATGAATGCATAAATAAATGTAACAACAAATCGATGTCTGACTGTCCCAGGATTGAACCTGCAACCCTGGCATATCTACACTCTAACCAACTGAGCTACCCAGCCAGGACCTGAATTTGTTTTCTGTGGGACTCTTAGGGGCATATATGTTTTGGGGGAGGACTTTCTAATGCTGCTGTGCACTTAAGTATTAAATTCTCCAAACAGACTACATTTGGCCCTAAGAAACTATTTAATCTTCATCTTAGCTGCCCTCTTTCTCCCTCGTGCCTGTCCCTCCCCATGTGTGTCTGTGTGTGTCTGCATCTGTTTGTAGTGGGGAGCATTTCAGGTTCGGGTAATTTAGTTACTCAGTATTCTTCACCTAATGATACACCATCCTCAGTCTCTTTTTATTGTATTTTCCCCTTCGCCCCATTCCCTATTTCAATTTCTCTGGTTATATTTTCTTTTTGTATATCAATTTTGACACTTTGTATTTTTCCAGAAATTGATCTAAGCTATTGCTTCCCAACTCAACCATGTTGCTGCACATGTAGAAGATAAAATGCACATTGCATGGTGGGGGGGGTGAGGCCAAGGCTCCAGGCTAAGGGTTTCTGGCTACCACAGGCTGCAGGGACCACCTTGCAAACGAAGAGCAGCATCTCAGCATAAGTATAACAACCAAGTTGAGAACCTTGATCTAGATTTTCTAATATATTTGTGTGTAGTTCATATCCTTCAATGACATTGCATGAATCACAAAGACAGCAATGTTAGTATAGCCCCTGTCTTTCGTATGAAAAGGCAAAGTAGTAAGTAATTTCATCTTAATTAACCCAGGCTGAGGTCAGCTGCCGCCATGTATCTGGAGGGCAGGGAAAGGGCAAATGGAAATGATCTCTCCAAAGCAGGACAGATGTATTACAATCAGGCTGGGTCACTAGACTCATGTTCCTGTAGTGGCAGGTGGAAGGGACCACCTGACTGTTATAGACCACTAAATGTCTTCTTATACAGACTTGAAGGCTAAGGAAAGTCTAATTTTACAAATTACTTTAAAAGTTGGGCAACATATTGATGCTGGAGAGGACAGAAAATCACAGTAGAAGTTTGACTTCTCAGGGTCATCCAACATAGCAGTTTGCAAACTATGTTGTCAGGAACAATTTATACTCTTAAAAAACATCAGGGACCCCAGAGCATTTCTGTTTATATGAATAATACCTATCAATATGTACTGTTTTAGAAATTAAAATGAAAAATAATTTTTTATTAATTCACTAACAAATAAATAAATTGATTTTATTGTTAATATAACTAACACTTGATGAAAAATATTTGCCCAAACAAAAAAAGTGAGCAGAATTGTACTATATTACATTTTTGCAAGTCTCTTTAATATCTGGCACCTGTATTCTCATGTCAGCTTCTGCACTGTCAGTTGCAATTTGTCATATAACCTGTAGAAGATTCCGCTGTACACTCAGGAGAGAATTAGAGAGAAAGTAATTATTATGAAGTTACAGAATTATTAAGAGAATAGTCTTAACTTTACAGCCCTCCTGAAAGGGTCTCTGAGACTTCTGGGAGCCTCCAGAGCATACTTTGAAAAGTGCCCATTTTACAGAAAGAATGAATGCCAGGCTCTTTATCTGGAGTTTTACTGACCTATTTTATAAATTATACTAAATGCCAGATAAATGATATAGAATGAGTACATGATCAAGTTTGAATTTCTTCAAAGTACAACAGTAATTGAATAGAATTTCTCTTTCTTCATTAAGGTAATTCATTAAATGCATAAATACGTCATGTATTTACTTGTTTTTATCACAGAAAAATGCTTTTCCACCGTAAGTTCTTATTACTGGTTTTGGGATTCATGCCCAAAATAGATGCCCAATAAATATTTGTCAAATAAATTTTCTTAGGATCTGCACAGCTGTAACAGACTCGATGCTGCCAATAGCTTTATGCCTTTCATTGGACTGTGTGAACTAATGGGGTCAGGATTTGAGCTAATGACACTAGGATATTAAGTCCACTGCAAGTTACAGATAATTAAAACATTATCTTGGCTTCACCCAGGTGAGCAGGGTACAAAAATCCTCTGTCCTTGTTGTACAAAAGAGGATTTCTTGCTCTTCTCACCTTCTGCCAGAGGAACTGTCAGGGTACCCAGACTGAGCTATCAGTTTCTACTAAAATAATAACCGCCACCTTTTACTGAATGCTTACTAAGTGTCAGGGACTGCGCTAGGCATGCATGTCATGTTGTTTCATCTTTAAAATGAACGTCCACAGAGTCTCTTAGCTGTTACAATCTGCCCAACTCTTGGACCTTTAATCACCTGGCTGCTTCTGGATTGAGGAAGAGACCTCCATCAGGGGGTAAGAGTAAGACTTGAAAAGGCTGTTTTTCTATTTTTGCATCTACCTGTTCATACCATTAATGCAGATGAGAGGAGATGGAGGAGACAGTGAGAGATGATTCAGTGCTTTTATCTCTGATGTGGCACCAACTTAAAAGCAGAGAATGGCTGCCTTAATTACTCTTCTGGGTGCTCATCAATCCTGGGTCCAAACTGAGCTCCTGGAGCGGGGTGGGAATCACTGGACCTCTCACTTGCCGGTTACTGAGTGGCTCCTGAGCACAAAACCTTGGTAAAGACAAAAATGTATTCTCTGTGTATTCTGTGTTCATGAGTTTAAACGTGAGTGGGGTTTTTAAATATTTGTACACAGACTAATATACCAGGAAACATAAATTAAAGTATATACTAGCGTTGGCCTTTGAATGAAACTTTTGTGCCACCTGAATAAAAGAGAGGAGAAAATGAGTTAAGATGTGGCTAACTTTGTGCTCTGAATAAATGTTTCCCCGTGGCTCAGGAACATTGGTGATAAGGGTAAAAATTTTCATAAAAGAACATAACAAAGTTTCTTATTCTTAGTCCCTCCCTTAGAGATAAATTCTGGATTCAAATGCAGACCATGAAAATAGGTCACGAGCACTGCCATCTTCGGCCTGCCTGTCATAATTTTATCATGGGACTCCCAAAGGTGCTAAAGGAGCTAAAACTGGTTTTGACTTATCCTCAAAGTGACTGCATGGAGTTTTTCCTAGAGCTGATTGATGCTCACAAAATTCTATGGTTGTGGAAAGGCAGATCTTTCTTGAAGAACCAAGGAATAGTTTCTCAATTCTCAAATATCTAAAAGTTAGGAATTAATTACAATCAATGATAACACTATATAATCTTAGATATAGAAAAAAACTAATAAATCACCTCATATAACCCCTTCTTTTAGAGATTATTAAAACCAAGACTCAAGTGACTTGGCCAAATTTACATGATTTATTAGTGGTATAGTCTAGGACTGGGTTTTTTAAATTTTTTTTTTTTAAGATTTTATTTCTTTATTTTAGAGAGAGGGGAAGGGAGGGAGAAAAAGGGAGAGAAGCATTGATGTGAGAGAGATACATCAGTGGGTTGCCTCACACACCCCCAACCGGGGACCTAGCCCACAACCCAGGCATGTGCCCTGACTGGGACTCCAACGGCGACTTTTTTTTTTTTGGTTTGCAGGCCAGCGCTTAATCTACTGAGCCACACCAGCCAGCCCCTTATTTCTTCTAAGTATTTCAATAATCTTTTTATTAGGCATGACCATTACCCAGGATATTTATATTTAGGAAGAGCTCAGCCTCAGTTTTACTTCTCCCTGCAATTAAGACCTTTCTGGCCCTGGCTGCTAAGTTGGTTCAAGCATTGTCAAAATACACCAAGGTTGCTGGTTCAGTCCCAAGTCAGGGCACATAGAAGATTCAAATAATGAATGCATAGATAAGTGCAACAACAAATCAATGTCCATCTGTCTCTCTTTCTAAAAATCAATAAAAAAAAAAGCTTCTTGATCTTTTGATATAAGGAAAACTACCATTTATTAAGCACCTCCCTTGTTTCAGGTTCTTCATGTTATCTCATTGAATACTTACAAGATTCTTCTAACATTTTTTAAAAAGATTTTATTTATTTCTAGAGAGAGGGGAAGGAAGGGTGAAAAACATTAATGTGTAGTTGCCTCTCGCATATCCCACCTGGGGACCTGGCCTGCAACCCAGGCGTGTGCCCTGACTGAGAATCCAACCAACAACCCTTTGGTTCGTAGGCCTGCGCTCAATCCACTGAGCTAAGAGAGCCACGGCAGATTCTTTTAACAACTTAATGGTCCTGTGAATCACCCGAGGATCTTGTTAGCCAAGATTATGCAGGTCTGGGATGGGGCTCAAGTTCTGCATTCCTAAAAAGCTTCCAGGAGAAGTCAATAATACTTTTGATCTGTGGACCTTATATTGAGTAGCAAAGATGTTGGCTGATACTATCTTCATCTTACAGATGAAAAATTGAGGCTTACAGAGATTAAATAAACTGACCAAGTTCATACAGGCAGTAAATGGTAGACTAGTGATTTGATCTAGGTCTTTCTGACTTTAAAGCTCAAGATGTGATCAGAAAAGCCAGGGGAAAATGGAAAGAGAGCTTATGGTCCAGTATTTCTTAAACAGGTCACGTCTTAAGTGTGTCAGTGGCAGATTCCAGAATGAAATCAGAGTCTTAGCTCCAGCCAAGTGTTTCCCCTTTTCCTTCTCATCACTCCCCTAATCAAGACCTTTCCTTCGTGCTTAGCAAACCATATTTAGATTGGCTCTTGGGCTTTATCCACTACAGGTTTATTGCCAAACCCTGTGCACTCCATGTTGGCATCCAGGACAGTGGTCCTTATCAGGCTCAACCCAATGCCATCCTTGAAAAGGTGTTCATATCTATTACCAAGGTAAGTGGTCAAAGAAACAAGATTTATATGAGGGGTTGCTCCTTGAGGCAGGGGAAGATAGAGGACAAGTATCTCCAAGGGTAAGGCTAGGATGGGATGATCTTCCACATTTAGGTAGTCATTACGTCTGTATCCCCTCAGGAACATACCTTTGGACCAAGGGTATAAGTCGAGCACACACACACTGGAGCTTTAGTCCCAGCAGTCACCACCACCCCTTGCTCCCCAGATACACCATATCTTAATTTGGTTTTTCCCTGCTCCAGCTTTTGTCAGTACCTAACTGCATAATTAAGATGGGAACTGACAGCCATCGCAGTTTGGGTTTTTAATACCTTTTTTACTCAGTTTAGGCTGGAAGGAGAAGACCAAACAAGGATGTGTATAGGTGAGTGGTAAAGGTCCTTAATGTGTGAAACAGTACTTCTTACTAAAAATGGCTTTTGAGGTGAAATCTAGACAGATAAACGTCACTTGAGCCACTGTAGTTATCACCCCTTTGCTACTCAACTAGTCAAAGGGATTTAATGAGAGGTTTGAAGAAAAAGGTATGTTCTGACTGGTCAATACCTCTGCAGTATCCTGATGAGAAAAGGCTGGAGGGCCTGTCAAAGCAACTGGACTGGGACATACGAAAAATCCAGTGCTGGTTTCGCCATCGGAGGAATCAGGACAAGCCCCCAACGCTCACTAAATTCTGTGAAAGCATGTAGGTGTGCAGAGGGAGGTGGGGGTGAGGAGAGGGGTGGGGTATGACTGGGCTGAGGTTTTCTTTTTGGAAATCACTTCTCTTGTTAGCATAACAGTTGATGAAAGTGGGGGGTTTAACTCAGTTTATTACAGTCAGGAAGAAGAGAGCTGGAAGACTGCTCACCCTTAGTTTCTTGGACATACTTGCCACTAAGTTAGATGAAGTTTCATTTTGTTCTTCTTTCCCAAATAGATTGGGAGTGAATTCTTCACGTAGGTAGATGTGCACTGCACGCACGTGTACACTTTGATAGCAGTAGTACCAGCTTGCTCTAAATGGATATTTTGGTGGGAAGCATCCCTTTTCTGGACATACTATACTTCATTTCACTGGGTTTTACTAATTCCCCTCTGGGCACAGAGCACTGTATTTATCACTGTTCAGCAAAAGAAAGTAATAGGCGCTGTCGTCAGGGAGTCTGATATGGAAGAAAAGTTGTTTAAAGCCATATACACTTGTGGATATCTATTTTAAACAGAGGCTGAAAGATGTCGTTATCTTTTTGGCTTTTGAGGTAACAATATTTGTCCCTATTCTGGGGACTTACCTTCTTTCTCACCAGTAACTGTGTTATCCCCAAATCTGCTATCTTCTTTAGCCTCAAAGAATTTTTGAGTGAGTATTCATCTAACCTCTACTCTGCCCATCCAGGTGGAGATTCACTTTTTATTTATGTATATTCTGCTACGGAATTAGATTTCTTTGGTCGGTGAGTATGAACTTTCTCTGGTCTTCTCTTGGATTCTAATCATCACTATATCTCTAGAGATAACTTAAATACTATTAGATCTCTATTTTTTCTCTGTGATGCCTACAGCCCAGGTTTATATGTTAAGTGGTTGCCTTCTGTCTGGAGCCTGACTTCCATAACCTCATAACTCTACTGTTTCTTCCCTAAATAGCGCTAGTGATAATTAGTGTTGATTAAATCAGCATAATGCATGATGGTTTGCAGAGCACTAGACAAAAAATCTTGTTCTTCCAAAGAAGAGACAGTTACAGAAATGGAATCAGTAACCCTTTAAAGTGGGTAAACAGGCATAATTCTTACTTCTTCAGTTAGTTGTCAGAGTCAAAGAATTTCAGGCTTTTTGGTTTCTGATTCCATGTTTGTTTGTTTGTTTTATCACAGCACCAGCCTATTTCTCTAAATGATATCATTAAGGCTCTAAAATACATAAAGCAAAAAGAGGTAGAACTGAAGGACGAGGATAGACAAATACATAATCATCCTTGAAGACTTCAATACTCTTCTATGTACTTGACTAAATCACTAGACAAAAAAATGCCACAAAGGATATAGTTTTCAACAACACAATCAACCAATTTGACCTAATTGACACTTACAGAACAGTACACCAACAGCTGAAGAACATATATAAAATTTTCCAGTGCACATGGAATGTCAACTAAGAGAGACCATATGGTAGGCCATAAAGTAAATCTTGGCCTCCTGGTGCTTACCACACCTATATATACAGAAAGAGGAGGCAGAGTAGACCCACCCCATATACACCTCAGCCTGGGCCCTTTGCCTGATTTATATTGTGAATGGAGGGACATGGAGAATGAATGAATGAATGAATCTCAGTAAATCTAAAAAAAATTGAAATCTAACAGAATGTGTTCTCTGATTATAATGGGATTAAATTAGAAGTCAGTAATAATAAGATATCCAGGTAATATTTGGCAGTTAAACAATTCTGCTGCGTAATCCATGGATCAAACAGGAATTCACAAGGGAAATTTTTAAATACTTTGAATTGAATGATGCTGAAAATACAACATGGCAAAATCTGTAGGATGCAGCTAAAGCATGCTTAGAGGGAAATTTATAACTTTAAATGTTTATGTTAGGAAAAAATAAAGCTTTAAATATCAGTGATCTAAATTTCCATTTTAAGATCTGGAAAAAAGAACAGCAAAGCAAACCCAAAGTAAGTTAAAGGAAAGAAATAATTTTAAAAAATAAGCAGAAATTAATAAAATAGGAATTAGACCAACAATGGAAAAAATTAATAAAGCCAAAAGTTGGTTCTTTGAAAGTTTTGATTAAAATTGATAACCTCGACTTCCAGCCAAGATGGAAGCATAGCTGGACACGCTGTGCCTCCTCTCACAACCAAGATTAAGGACAACAAAAATACAGAACCAAAAAAAAGAAAGAAAACCCAACCAGGACAAAGAGAAAATTGAATTGTGCGGGAGTCTGACAACAACGATTCACTCAGACCGGTAAGAGGGGTGGAGTCAGCGGCCGGCAGAGTCCACAGGCAGCCAAGCGGACCATGGACACACATTAGTGCACAGATAAACCAGGAGAAAACAGGCAGCAAGTCAGACTGCACGATGCAGGGCCCCAGCACCAGGAAGTCAAGCCTAAAATACTTGTAGAGGCTGAGGTGCCGGGAGGGAGTCCCAGCTTCACAGGAGAGTTCACTGGGGAGACCCACAGGGTCCTGGAGAGTGCGCAGGCCCACCCACACAGGAATCAGCACCAGAGGGGTCCAGTTTGCTTGGGGGAAGCAGTGGAAGTGACTGAAATCTGGCAGAGGATGGAGCAAGTGCCATTGTTCCCTCTTGGACCCTGCCCCCATATCCAGCATCACAACCCAGCAACTGGACTGCTCCACCCTAGTGAACACCTAAGGCTCCGCCCCTCACTACCTAACAGCCGTGACCAGACCAAAAAAAAAAAAAAAAACAAGGATGGCTCAGATGGGAGAGTAGACTGGGGCCCCAGAGCTGATTCACCTGAGCGACCAGGAGGTGGTCCACCTATCAGATACAGAGCTCATAACACTGGTAGCCAACCTATCAGAAGCACAGTTCAAAGCTCTGGTGATTAGGAAGCTTACAGAATTGGTTGATTTTGGTCGCAAATTAGATGAACAAATGGAGGCTACAATAAGTGAAATGAAGAAAAACACAATAGTGATGGGAGGAAAACTGGGACTCAGATCAATGGAGTGGACCAGAATGAAGAAACAAACAACCAAATAGAAAACAAGGAAGAAACAAGAATTCAAAAAAATGAGGAAAGGCTTAAGAACCTCCAGGACATCTTTAAACATCCCAACATCCGACTTATAGGGGTACCAGAAGGGGAAGAAGAAGAGCAACAAGTGGAAAACTTATTTGAACAAATAACAAAGGAGAACTTCCCCAATCTGGCAAAGGAAATAGACTTCCAGGAAGTCCAGGAAGATCAGAGAGTCCCAAAGAAGTTGGACCCAAGGAGGAACACACCAAGGCACATCATATTACATTAGCCAAGATTAAAATGAATTCTAGAAGCAGCAAGGGATAAAGGCAGAGTCACCCACAAAGGAGTTCCCATCAGACTGTCAGCTGATTTCTCAAAAGAGACCTTACAGGCAAGAAGGGGATGGAAAGAAGTATTCCAAGTCATGAAAGTCAAGGACCTACATCCAAGATTGCTCTATCCAGGGAAGCTGTCATTTAGAATGGAAGGGAAGATAAAGCGCTTTTCAGATAAGGTCAAGTTAAAGGAGTTCATGATCACCAAGCCCTTATTATATGAAATGTTAAAGGGACTTACCTAAGAAAAAGAAGATAAAAAATAGTACAGTAAAAAGACAGCAAACTTACAGATATTAACAACCACACCTAAAACAAAAGCAAACTAAGCAAACCACCAGACCAGGAGCAGGAACACAGAAATGGAGATCACATGGAGGGTTTGTAACAGGGGAGTGGGAGAATGAGAGAGGGAAAAAAGGTACAGAGAATAAGTAGCACAGACGGTGGGTAGAAAATAGGGGGAGGGCAAGAACAGTGTGGGAAAAGTAGAAGCTAAAGGACTTATGAAACATGGACATGAACTAAATGGGGGAATGTGGGTGGGAGGGGGTGTGAAGGGTGGAGGGGAATGATGGGGGAGAAATGGGACAATTGTAATAGCATAATCAATAAAATATAATTTAAAATAAAAAATAAAAATAAATAAATCACCTAGAAAAAAAAATTGATAAACCCCTAGAAAAATGAGGAAACAAATTCTTGATATCAGAGAGTAAAAGGGATTATCACTACAGATCTTGTAGACATTGAAAAGTTAGTAAGACAACAGTATGAACAATAATAATAAATTCAACAACTTAGATGAAATGGACAAATTCCTTAAAGGACAAAGTTGAAAATCCATTAGAAGTTACTACTCTTGACTTTTGAATCTCTGATAGGGCGATCTTTCTGTTGGTTATCAAATGGAATCATTGTCTTCCTGCCCTCCTGTCTACAATACATCCTGGGTGGTGATGCCTTCAGAAACTATCCTAGAGTTCTTCCTGCTTTTATTTACCTCAAAGCATGATTTTTCTATTTGTACTAACACTTTAAGTTCTATAAGAAAAGTTGAGCAATTTATTTACCCTTTAAGGATTTCTAAATTCTGTCAAGATGGATTCCTTTTTCTTTCCCATCTCCCTATTCCCCTTGTATCATAGCAAGGTGGAGATTGTATAGGTGAGCCAGGGGAGAATCCCAAAAACTGACCTGGATTATTTGTTTTCTCTTAGTCAGCTTGGTTTTGGGACACCCGACAGTGCTGGCGTAGTTATCCGTACCAGGTAGGATCTGAGCTCTTTCAAGACAGGGCCCTTATACGAGTGTGTAAAGTGGGTTGGGGCAGAGTGCCATCATAGAGTAGATGGTACATTTCTTTGGTATTCTTATGGGTTTAGGGGTTGAGTTTCTTCAAGTAATATATTCAGGGTATCTATTTGTGGGGCCCCTATCGCTGTGAAATTGAGTAATCTTTTTGTTCTAGTTCCCCATTATATTCACCCTAATTGGGCTGGAAAGAAAAGCAGTTTACTGGCATTAATGAACTGCTTTCTGGTTCATGTGTCCCTTTTGAATCAAAGGTAACTTGGAGTCCCCTTAATCTATGTTAGAAAAATGTCAGGGGGCTGCTAACAGGATGGAAGAAGGGAAGGCCTGAGTATATTTAATCTCCCCAAAAGTATTAATTATTTGATCATGCTATGGTATGTATTAAGTTTATCCAATCTTTAAAAGATGAGAGCTAAAGATATGTATGTGAAAGGTAAGAGGGAAGAGGTTTAAGTCTCCATACCAACCCAAAGCCTGTTCACTATTGCAGATCTTGTAAGATGATGGGGAGGAAAGATGTCTAATAATTTGGGGTATTGGTCCTCCAAGGCAGAGACAGTTGCAGAGATAGAATGAATCTTTGACTAGCTGGTACTCTAACTACTACTTTCTTTCTTCCAGCCTCTCACAAGTGGACTTTATTACTATTATATCATGGAATTGGCCTTTTATTGGTCTCTTATGTTTTCTCAATTTACAGACATTAAAAGAAAGGTAAGGACACTGGCTCCCTCAATTTCCTAACTTACTACAGCCTCCTTCCTAGCAGCTACCATTCCACCATTGTGATGGATTCTCTGTCCTGACTGGGACTACAAAAGAGGGAGAAAGTAGGTTTGATGGGAACATTAGCTCTGTAATGTTCTCAGAAATGAGACTTGACTAATGAAGAAGTATATTTGAGGCATTCAGGGCAGCTAGGATGAGAACAATTAACAAACTAAGCATGCCCTTTTCTTTATTTTTCTCCAAGGTTCTTACATGTATAAAGCTCAGGAAACTAGTGAGAACTTAGGGATAGCAAGTCATGCTCCAGGACAAGGACTGAATCCATAAAGGCTAAATCTGGCTTTTGCTTGATATTAGGGATCCTGTTCTCTCTCTTCTTTCCCTTCTTGGGACCCCACTTACTCAAAGAATTTTAGCTGGAAGAGGTTTTAGATTATTTTGTTTACCCTTTTCTTGCTATTGGAAATGAATTAAGGCTGGGTTTTGGGGGGGGGGGTGTTGTTTTTTTTAAGATTTTATTTATTTATGTCTAGAGAGGAGAAAGAAAGAGAGGGAAAGAAACATCAATGTGTGGTTGCCTCTCTCTCACCCCCCACTGGGGACCTGGCCTGAAACCCAGGCATGTGCCCTGACTTGGAATTGAACTGGCAACCCTTTGGTTCACAGGCCAGCGCTCATTCCACTGTGCCACACCAGCCAGGGCTGAATTAAGTTTTTTATAAGCAGATATAATCTTCATATCTTATTGTCCACTTGATATAATGTAGTGTCATCAGCTCTAACCCTAATTCATACTAACTTGTGATTATTCTTGGTGAAGAAAACCAAAGTTAGCATTTTTAGGAATGGACACAGACTAATCTGGATTGTTAGTTGTGTAACCTAAAAGCTTGATACTCAATTCAGATGCCCTTCTTTTTCCTATGGTCAGAAGACACAGGTCCCCTTAGTGAACCCATCCTCAACTCAAAAACTAGAATATACCATTGTATTTGTTTCATCCCTATTTCTCTGACCCAAATTTACCTATTTCTCCCACCCTCTGTCCCTAACTGGACTGAGAAGTAGTTATTGGATTGAGAGCTATGTCTGATAACTCAGGTATTTAGAGATTTCTCCAGGTCTAACTTTGGCATTGGAATCAAAGATGAAATTAGAGCTTTAAATATGCTTTGGGATATTATGAGTCAGTCACTGATGTAGAGAGTTTGGGTCACATGCTAGGCACCTTCCTAATGGAGAGTTTAAGCAAAATGGAAGTTCTAAGGGTGGAATAAGATTGTCAGAGAAAAATGCAGGGCACTGAGTTGACCAGAGTCTCTGTGGTCTTGCCTATACCGCCTCTTCTATTTCCATTCCTTCCTAGGACTTCCTGATCATGTTTGTGCATCACTTGGCCACCATCGCGCTCATTACCTTCTCGTATATCAACAACATGGTTCGGGTAGGAACGCTGGTCATGTGTCTACATGATGCCTCAGACTTCTTGCTGGAGGTAAGACCCAACCTCTCTTTCCTCCATATTCCCCTTTCTCTCCTTTTCTTCCTGAGAACGGACTTTCTCCTCAACTCAGCTCTTACCTCCCCTTCTCCAGGCAGCCAAGCTGGCCAATTATGCCAAGTATCAGCGTCTCTGTGACACCCTTTTTGTGATCTTCAGTGCTGTTTTTATGGTCACTCGTCTAGGAATCTATCCATCCTGGTAAGTGTTAGGGCTGTGGAGCTGTGGTAGGTATGTAACTAATGGTACCTTTTGTCAGCTTAGGAAGTAGACCACCAAGAACCTTATTGTCCTGCTTTTTCCTTGATCTAACCTGACCTTTACGGGCTCTCACAAGACCTCAGTTCCCTTGCGTAATATTTCTGGTGAGGCATGATCCAGACTCAGAGTATCCAACTCACTTGGCTGTGGCTTTCCTGGCTCATCTCTGAAGAGCAGTTCTCATTTTATACCTGAATAATTCCTTTGCTCTCTTTTGTGCTGATTAAGGAATTCTCAGGCTCTTCTTGCTTGTTTTCCTGCTCTGCACCCTCTCCCCCACCTTGACCAACACACACACCCCCCTCTCACTTCTACACTCACTACTTGATAGTACAATGTCAGCAACTCTGTGGTTTGGAGATCATGCTTAGTCTGAGGGAATCAGCTACCAACTTTTTTTTTAATTGATTGATTGATTCTTAGAAAGAGAGAGGAAGGGAGGGAGATAGGTATCCTCCCTGTCTCTAAAAAATAAAACACTTCATAGGCTCCCTTTCTTTATTCTTTTCTCACTGTGGGTGAATATCCATGGAACTTGAACTGAGAGAAGGTGTAGGAAGCACAGGTTCTGCTTCCCAGGGAACTCAGCTTCAACTTTATCTGCCTGGCTTTGACTCTAGAACCTGACCATTGGTCTCCCTCTTCTAGGATTCTGAACACGACCCTCTTTGAGAGTTGGGAGATGATTGGGCCCTATCCCTCTTGGTGGCTCTTCAATGGCCTTCTCCTGACCCTACAAGTTCTGCATGTCATCTGGTCCTACCTTATAGCGCGAATTGCTTTCAAAGCCTTGATCCGAGGAAAGGTCAGTATAAGCGATGGCTTCTTTCTTTGGGGCTGGGTAGAAAAACTGGTATTACTCAATAGGCCTTCTCTCTGTCGAGCCTGGTGAGCCCCATCTACACAAGCAGATCCAGTAAAAAGCCTAGGGATCAGAGTTTTCATCTTTTCTATAAGTTTGAGTATTTAGCCTGTTAGGACATGACTTAGATTAAGAGGAAGGTTCTTCCTTCTTGTCCCTAAGAAATGACTGTTGTTAAATAATGAACAGGATTAAGTTTTAGAGGTGGCCTCAGCCATTTCCTACCCCTTACCTACTTCAGTGGATTTCGTATTTTTATTTTTTAGCTGGCCTTTTATCTTTTTTCTTCCTTTCTTTAAGTTTGTGTGTGCGCGCGCGGTATGGGGAGAAATTCAATGTGTGAGAGAAACAGCGATCAGTTGCCCCTTGCACGCTCTCAGCCGGGGACCTGTGCTGCATCCCACACATGTGCCCTGACTAGGAATCAAACCAGGGACCTTTCAGTTTGTGGGACAGTGCCCAACCCCCTGAGCCACACCAGTCTGGGCTAATTTTTTTTTTTTTAATTTATTTATTTGAGAAAGAGAGGGAGAAACATCAATTTGTTGTTCCACTTATTCATGCATTTATTGGGTGATTCTTGTATGTGTCCTGACCAGGGATCGAACATAAAATTTGGCATATCTGGATGATACTATAACCAACTGAGCTATTGGGCCAGGGCAGGAGCCTTTTTTTCAAAGGAAATCATATGCAGAGCTCCAAGATAAAAACTAAGAGTAGAGATTGCCTACGGAGTAGTATTGGTTCACAAGCCACCCCAAAATGACCGCATTCTGATGTTCAAGATATGGTTTGCGTAAGGGACTAAGTACTGGCCTCACCCAACTGTTGTATGAGGTGAGCATCCTAAGTGAGATGGGTATTTGGGGTTTCAAATACCCATTTTATGCTCAGAGCCCAAAAAGCACAAAGAAAGGTGTCATTTCATGACAAAATTCATTAAGTGAATCCAAGTTCTAAAGTAGTCAGGCTTTAATTAGCCCAAGGGCTGGCATTCAGCCTTCAGTAATACAGAACCCCAAGGGAGAGGAGCTCTGCTAGAGGACACGCTGACTCCAGGACAAAGGGATGGAATGTTATCTGGGCATATATGACCTCTATGTCTGTTCCTTACAGCTGCGATTGGTTACAGAACTTGCATGGTGTGCCTACACATCTTGCCATAGCTACTGGACATCTCTTCTCCCCCCTGCTTTTCTTTCCTGCCCAGGTGACTTATCCAGGAAGGATTAGACCCAGACTCTGTACTCTCCACTCTTTTCTCACCTCCTTCCTTTTTTCTGTGCCTGGTGGGAGCTGGACAGTTTCATCTCTTGCATGTAAGTGTATCTGTGCTTCTAGTATTCAGTGAAGCATGTCTGTCGGAATGTGTTTCTCTTCCTTCCTGCTTTTCTTTCTGTTCCCACGTTGTCTGAAAGCATGCCCCTCTCTCCTGACCTGTGGGGCCATTGTTGACTGGAGTTCAAGTTGCCAGATTTTCCTAAATGGAGGCAAGAATGGAGTCTACTCTATTTTTTCCTTTCTGTTTTTCTTCCCTCCTGCCCCACCACCGCCTTTTTGAGACTCCCTTCACCTCAGATCTAGACACACTGTCAGAAATTTCCTAAAGATCAGGCAATCAATTAGTTATTTGAGTTCAGACATCAACAGCTTTTAATAGGATCTTAGAGCTAACCAAAGCAAGTGCCCTACTTCCTAGAAACAATAATTATAGTTATTGTTTTCTTCTCAACCCCCTTCTCTCATTTATTTTAAAAACAGCACACATTTATTATCCTTCATTTCTGGAAGTCAAACATCTGGCATAGGTCTCACTGGATTTCTTTTACTTTTATGGTTCATTGTAGAGAATTTGAAATACTTTGCTTGATATGCAGGATAATTTAGATTTGAAAACACTACTGTAATCCAAATTCTTTTTTTAAAAGATTTTATTTTTAGAGAGAGGGGAAGGGAGGAGAAAGAGAGAGAAACATCAATAGGTGGCTGCTTCTCGTGCACCCCCTACTGGAGACCTGGCCTGCAACCCAGGTATATGCCCTGACTGGGAATCAAACCTACGACCCTTTAGTTCACAGGCTGGTGCTCAATCCACTGAGCCACACCAGCCAGGCCTAATCCAAATTCTTCATTTGAAAATATAAACAAAAAAGCTGAGGTTAAGCAGTAAAGATTCACAAATAGGAGCACGATTGGGACTAGGACTCTTTTACTCTCTGACCACCAATCCACTTTTCACCATGTGGATCTTGGGAATGCCAAAGTTACACAAGAGAAGTGATCCTGCTCCTGGGAAAAGGGAGAAGATTGGAGAAATGTGTCACAGGATATTGATAGTTGAGCCCAGAAAGAACTACTAAAAACAGCCTAGTATAGATCACCTTTGGAGACAGCAAATCTTAGGATAACCAATATGAGTAACTGCAGTGGCCACAGCCACCAGAAGGTAGACGCAGTGATGACAGGCATACACATTATTTATGTTGACCTTTTCTGTTTTTTGAGATGGAGGGGGAGAAAGGATGTCTGGAGTGTCCCTTAAACCTAAATCGGGAATCAGCGAATGATTTCAGCTCTCTTAGACTGGTCCTGAAACATACACCCCTCAACCAAAGTAGCTACTTATTCTGTAGAGAACAAAAGCAGAGATGATGAGAGAGAAGCCCAGGAAGCAGGCAAAGGCTACAACAATAGCCATGGTCCAGGTAATATTTTGAGTCCGGTACCGCCAGAAAGCAGGCCAAATTGGGAACAGTGCCACACATGGGCTCTGTGGGATTTGTGTTTCTCACATTTCCAGAAGTTCTGTCCTCACCTTTTCTTCCTTTGGCCCAATCCCACCTAGGTGTCTAAGGATGATCGCAGTGATGTGGAGAGCAGCTCAGAGGAAGAAGAAATGACCTCCAACACAAAAAACCCCTGTAGCAGCAGCTCCAGCAATGGTGCCAATCGGGTGAATGGTCACACAGGAGGCAGCTACTGGGTGGAAGAGTAGAATGGTTGGTATGAGGACTTCGGCACACATGGACTTATAGGGCCACTGGCAGCCTACTCCTCTCGGGCCTCCTCACACCTGCAATCCTGTGACTAGGGGTCTGCAGGGCACCGAGGAGAATCAAAGAAGCAAATATTTCCACTTTTTAAAAAACTCTGCCGTTTTATATTTAATAGCCTCCCAGGTTCTTTCAATAATATTATTTGCTTGTGTGTGTTTGTGTGTGTGCATGTGCATTTGTGCATATGCATTAGTTTCATTGCCTGGGTTAGAGCACAATTCCGAACTGGGACCACTAGGCCTTGCCTGGTCCCCTTTGAACCCACCTCAATCCCAGATTGGGCTACATCTTGAAATATGCTGGTTCTGGACTGTCCCTTCCCTTGTTGCCCATGACTCTTGAGGCTCTGGCCATCTGATGGAACAGCCAAGTTCAGCTACCAGTTTCTGCACTGTTCTTCCTTCGGAGCTGGAATATTTCACATAAAGTTGTGTAGAAACTGACAACCATGGGTAAATGGCCAGGATTGCTGTGGCCCCTAGCTAGATCCCCTTCCTACCACCTGGTAGTGACAGGGACGGTTGCCGATACCCTGCTCTTTACTCAATGGTACGCAGGGAGTGGGGGGTGGGAGAGGGTGAGCTGAGGGCTGGAGGAGGACAACAGCTACTGGGTAAGCTGTTAACAGTTTATACTATTGTTTACTCTTTTGTGATTAAAGTGCTTCAACCCTCCTCTGCTATCTCAAACTCTTTAGTGACTTTCCCCAATTCCCTGAATCCATAAGCTAATGAAGAATTTTTTTCAGGTCTGATGCTAGAAGCCATTGGACACCAAATTTTTCCTTTCTGTGCATGCTGGGAAGAGAGTGCCTACATTTTAGGACTTTATGTTTTAAGAAAAAGTAAACGTGTAGTCACAAGAGAAAAGGCTAAGCAAATAAAAGCATGTATATCATCAAACCAACAAAGACTTTGGTTGAAGAGCTAAGACACCTTTAGTTAGACACCTGTGTTTCCCATTTTATTGAATACAGATGCTGCCAGTTAACATTTTAAGATTAGGATAAATGAGTCTTGGCAGATGTTTTCTCTTTTAGTCCTGTTTTCTCTTTTAGCCCACAGAGAAAGTCTTCCTAATCCAGACTTTTCTCTAGTTGAGGTCTTGGCAAAATTACCAATAGTAGTATGCATGTCTCAGGATAATTTTCTATTTGGTGAATATTCATATTATCAAAATATTTACAGATGCTCTGGAAATGGATGCAGATTGAAAGAAACAGGTATTGTTCTAAGAATCAGGTACTCACTAGATGTTCACTGACAATATCAGGGTATTGACCCTACTAACCTCACTGACTGGCTGGATTTTTAAGACTTACTCTGAGGCATAGGAAAATTAAGTTCTGAAAAATCTTACATATTTAGTCAAAGCTGGCCAGTAAGACTAACAGGCTAAGGTCTTAAACTCTTAGTCTTATACACTTAGTTCCTCAACTTGCCATATTGTTAAATAGTAATTATAAAATATGAATGAAATGCTTTTGAAAGTCAGACAAGATATGTATTTTGCCTTCTGAAACTTAAACAATTGCTTTGTAAATTCATTCTGGGTTAGTTGGCCCAGTTAATCTAACAAAACATGCAAACAAGTAGTATAATAATAGCTAACACATAACTTTGTATTATATGCCAGGCACTGTCTAAAGCATTTATATATGATAAAAATGAAGCAAAAAGAGTTCAACTTACCTAAGACACAGTTTTGACTCTTTAGCTAGTAAAGAGTCAAAACTATGTCTCTACTTTCTTTTAATAAAAGATTTTATTTATTTTTAGAGAGGGGGGAGAAAGTAAGGGAGAGAAACATCAATGTGTGGTTGCCTTTCACATTCCTCCTACTGGGGACCTGGCCCACAACCCAGGCACGTGCCCTTACTGGGAATCGAACCAGTGGCACTTTGGTTTGCAGGCTGGCAACTCGATCCACTGAACCACACTAGCCAGGGCTTAATAGATTTTTTTTTTAATTTATTTTTAGACAGCGGGAAAGGGAAGGAAAAAGAGAGGGAGAGAAACAACGAGTGGTTGCCGCTTATGTCCCTACTGGGGACCTGGCCCACAACCCAGGTATGTGCCCTAAACTGGGGATCAAACCGGCAACCCTTTGATTCACAGGCCAGCACTCAACCACTGAGCCACACCAGCCAGGGCAACAGATTTTTACAGAGAGAGAAAAACATCAATTTGTTCCATTTATTTACGTATTCATTGGTTGCTTCTTATATGTGCCCTGACTGGAGGTTGAACCTACAACCCTGGCAAATCGGGACAGTGCTCTAACCAACTAAGCTACCTGCCCACAGCCCAGTGTCTCTTTAGCTAGAGGCAGAGGCATAGACTGATTAAAGTTGGCCTTGGATGAGTGAATTGAGGTTAGGGTCAGTTACAGAAACAAGGTCTTGTTCTGAGAAGGAACTGTATACATACAGGAGGTGAGAGAGGGGATGCTACAGGGTTTGAATCCTAGAAGGTAATAGTGTTATTAGGACAGCAAGATGGTCATAAAGCTAGTTTTATAGATGGCCAGAGAAGTTTTCATGCCCGATAGGAAGGACACAAATCAGTGGACAGCAGGTTAGATTCAGACTCACATCATCCCTATCAGAGAACTAGGAATATTTGTAAGAGAAGCAAGGTATGGCCTCTCCTTTATTAAATATGAGAGTTTTAACTTTATTGGAAAAAAAAACTCGTGTGTAAGTACTTTACTGCTTAAAAAATGATTTCATATACATGCAAAAATCAACTTAAGAACACTTTTATAGAGGTAGGATTATCCCCATTCCAAAAATGAGTATTATGGTTGTCTATTACTATGTAACTAACCACCCTAAAATAGTGACTTAAAAGAACAATTTATTATTTCTCATGGTTTGGTTGGTAGGACTGAGCTCAGCCAGAGATATTTCATGTGGCTGCAGTCAGATGACAGCTGGGAATACAGTCATTTGAAGACTCAGCTGGACTGGATGTCTAAGATGATTTACTAGCCTGGCTAGAAGTTAGTGCTGGCCATTCCATAGGAATTCAGTGAGGACCGCCAACTAAGATTCCTGTACGTGATCTCTGTGCCTTGGGCTCTGCACAGTGGTTGTGTTCCAAGAGGCAGGAAGCAGAAGTTGCTAAGTCATTTAAGAGTTGGCTAGAATTGGCACACATCACCTCCACTGCATTATATTAATCAAAGTAATCACAGGGATCACCTAAATTCAAGGGGGTGGTGAGACAACTCTACTTCCTGATGAAGTGACAGGGCAATTGCAGAAGAGCATGTGGAATGGGAGACACAGTTGCATTCATCTTTGAAAAATTCAATCTGCCACAATGAGGAAACTGAGTTTCAGGAGTTATTTAAAAAACAAACAGGGTAGTGAACACAGTGCAACACACAGATGATGTATTATGGAATGATATACTTGAGACAAAATATTATTAAGCAATGTTACCCAACACATTTAATTAAAAAAAAAACACTGAGGTTACTCATCACATATCATGAACTCTCACATTATCACAATCCTAAAAATAATGCGTTTAGTTAGTGGGTGATAATATGCTGATTTTAAATCAAGTTCTTCAGACTTTAAGTCCAGTGTCCATGCAGGGAGATATTTTCAGTTCAATAAAACATTAAGGACCTACTTTATGATAGGCACTGTGGCAGAAGCTGGGGATGCAAAAATAAACAAGATCTGGTTTCTACACTCAAAGAGCTCATACCCCAGTAAGGGGGAAAAAAAGAACAACAATGCGATAAAAACTGTCTTAAATTATCCTTGGCAATGTGGGAGAAAACTTGAAAGTGGCCCTGGGCCGTTAAAGATGAACAGAGTTTTGCCTGGAAAACAGGAATGGAAAGGTATTATGTTTAGAAGAGACGTGAGAGTATATGACAGGTAGTTCTGGCTTAATGCATACTAAAAAAACCTGAGGCAAACACCTAGCAATTGTGGATAAAGTGTTGTTCTTTTTTTAAAATGTATAGCTGAGATTCCAAGAAAAGGTTAAAGCCACGAAGAAAGAAACAAAGCTATAGCAAAAGGCACACAGCTGATGCAATCACTGAAGGAATTAATGGGCATATAACTTGAGGACTTGGGTTTAATGCTGACAAGAGACAAGACTGGCCCCATGCAGGAAGCTGAAACTCAGACCTCCAGTTAAGGCTGGGACCCTGAAAGAGCAATAGCCTTAGTGAAAGGGAGGAAACTAAAAAATTCACCCAGTGGGCAAAAGGAGAAAGAAGTTTGAATGCTTGGCTTTGTAGGGTCAGGAGACTCTTGAAAATTTTCTAATTCTGGGCCCACACTTCCTGTAAATCTGAGAACCTAAAAGTACACTTCCTGTGTGGTCTGGGAAACACCTCAGCCCACACCCCACTCCCAGGTAAGAACTTGCATAAAAATTGGTTTCAGATTGGTTATCCATGGGGCTGCTCTGAAGAGACATACACAGGATGATGCAGATGGGATACTTACACTAACACCACCACCCCACCAAGTAAGAGCTCCAAAAGATTATCTCAGTCAAACCTTTAACACATATAACCAAATACTGGTATCTAGAATATGCCTAATTAAAGGAATAGCAAAGACAAACCAATACCAACAAAAAAGGAGAAGGGAGTATGAGAAGCAAAGAGCATGAATAGGCAGTTCCTAGAGGATGAATATGCTAGTGGATAATAAATCAATATAAACATGATCAACCTTACTGGAAATCAATGATGTTGAGTTAAAATGAATAGAAACCACTTTACACCAACAGAATGTGGACATGTTGCTGGTGAGGGTGAAACTGACATAACTACTTTGGAAAAGCAGTAACTAGTAAAGCTAAATCCTCCTTTAGAGAAACTAGCATGTGGGCACAAGGAAACATACTAGGATACTCATTGCATTGCTATGCATGAGGGGGAAAAAAGTGGAAATGACCCATTGATCTTTCACTAGAGGAATGGAATAAATTGATTTACTAATACAATTGGAATATAGTGACCCTTGAACAACACAGGTTTGAACTGTGCAGGTCCACTTATATGCATATTTTTTTTAAAGATTTTAATTTTAGGGGGAAGGGAATAAAAGGGTTGAGGATAGTAGAAAGCTGGGTTTTTTTAATGGAAGAGGGCTTTCAGGTGAAAGGTTTAGGAGTAGGGAAACAAAGGTCAGAGCACTACGCACATACAGCATGAGAGCGGACAGGTGTCCAGGTGTCCACGCAGGTTGATATTTGGGGTGATCACCAAGAATGACATGAACTAGCAACCTTGAAGCTCAAAACGGAATGGTGGCAACAATAATTCTCCTCAGTTAGAGTCTACCTCAAATATACTGTTTTCTTTCACATCCTCTTCATAACTCTAATAAGACCTGCAGGTAGATTTCCGTATACTGGCAGAGTGAGAAGTAGACCTTATGCTAACAGTACACCCAATGAGCTTAAGGAGGTGAACTGCATTGCTGCAGTCTGCCCAAACAACCCCTCCTTTTACGAACTGTGCCTCCTCCACTAGGTATAATTTTGAGAGGGTTTTAAACAGAAGCTTCTGCATTCCTTGACAAAAAGCCACATGTGTGGCCATGCTGGCTAGAGTACCCCATCACCAGGATATAGTAATTAGTCCAAGGACAGTCACTGACCAGAGAGGTCTGGTCTTTAGTCTTTTCAGGGGGTTTATACAGATGCTGGGAGTCTTTTCTTTGAGATCATGAAAGGTGATATTACTACTTTTAAAACTATATCCCCCACTTCATAGGTTCTGAGAACTCAAGATATAGAAATCCAGTTTGTGAACAGAAAACTGGTAGTTAAGGCCCCACCTCTGTGGCCCACACCCTATTTAAGTAAACAAACACACCAAGACACAGACAGACATGGCAAAATATTTAATGTCTGTATATGTGCCTCTCCCTCCCCCCAATTCCTGTTATGCTATGACAGCATCACCAAACTGGCAGTTCCAGAGAAAACATGGGGACTTATCCCCAGCAGGGTTTGAAAACCATTAAAGCCCTAGTTCTCTTGACTTAGATATGATGGTAGGTGAGCTCCTTCCAGCAGGCCTCAGGCCTCAGGCCTCTCTGGTCACGAAACAATCCCCCAGGTTCTACAGGTCTCCTGAGGTCTTCTGTTCTTCTGCGGCCTGGCGCTGCAACATGCGCCGCTGGAAATAGCGGTAGGCTCGGGCACTGCAGAGGTAGCCCCCATACACAGTGAGGAGCATCATGGAGGTAGAGAAGGTCTTGTAGCCAATGTCAGCTAGTTGCTTGGCAGTTGGCATGTCGTCCCCTACAAAGACAGACTGGATTTAGACACCAGGATAGCCCTCACGTGCCTAGCCCACTTCCCTGTTTATAGCCACTCCATAACTTCTGCATCCTGCTTAGTCTGTCTACTCTATTCTGAATGGCCCCTACACGTAGGCACAGTCTTATAGTGGAAGACAACATTTAGGAACTCTAAGATTCAAAAGGGTAAATAAAATCTGCATATGAGATACACACAGCTGGAACCACAGGTGCATCTGAATGACATCACAGCTAACACCCAGTCCTCCATGTTTGTGGAAAGAAGTGACTGGTACGAACCACCCAAAAATGTTAATTGGAACATTACTTTAAGCACGTTATCAGTTTTTCTGGCTAGCAGGCAATTAATGGAGGTAGCCAGGGATTAAATTTTAGCAGTAAATTATTCTCTGTAGGAGAATCAAATGGGAACCTTCTAGGTAATATCCAATTTATTTTCCCATAAAAACAATCTTATTCACGGTGGTTAGCCCTCAAGCATCTGTTTAAGCCAATGTATACCTCAAACAGTGCCAATAGTACATTTATATTATTTCAGTTGTACTTAACCTTCTACAGCATTAATTCTAAGTTCCAAACACAACACCAAGTACCTATCCCAAGGGCTAAAAAGAAACTTACTAAGTCCCCAGAAAATTTCAGACTCACATTTGCATGAGATAAATTACTTCTAATTTAACTGTTCCCTGTATACTCTGAACTAGAAAATAAGAGAAAGTCTAGCAGGGCACTCTCTCATCCTAAACAAAACACTCCTCAATTTGGAGCTATGAATGTGTTCTTAGACTCCTCTCTGTTGAGGGAACTGAAATTACAAGACTGACTGAAATTAGTGAGAATATATCTCTTAAAAGTCAAGAATTTGGAAGAAGAAAAGCCAGGAGTAGGGTGAGACACAAAAGAGCTTCTCTGAGTGAGTCCTATGGGTGAACGCTCCCTTGGAGCCAGTCCCTGATGGTGGAGCCAAGCTGAGCTGAGATGTAGCCTCCTTGAATTGTAATTCCAAATGACTTAAATAAGGTCAGAGGAAGAAAACCAAATGGCATGAGCTCGAGATGAGAAGGGGTTGTGTTCACATTATGTGAGCTTTGAAAGGACCCCAAGCTGTGAGACAGTGAAGAAAAGGCACACACTCGGAGCAAGATACTACGGTGGCAAACAAGCTCCCAGCAAAGAGACTTGCAGACCTTCAACCTCTCCCTCACTTCTTCTTTCCCCTCATATGCCCCATTACCCTGGCCAGATGCTACCTGGCCCACTTCTTGGAGGAAAAAAAGAAGAAGGCTGAAAGCATTCACTAGCCAGGAAACAGGATGGTACAGCTTGGCTAGAAGAGTAACATAAGACTTATTAATAGACATTATTTTGGTTTTTAGAACCTCACTTCATTCTGTTGCCTAATCCAACCTAAAATTTCTATTTTCAAATTAACAAAAACTCTTCACAGACCCTGAGCTAAGGCAGGGTTGTGGAAAAGAAGTTCAAACAAGTTTTACTAACCGAATGGATTAGGGCAAAGCTGAAAATATCTCCATGTTAGGACACTTTGAGGATTGGGACACTGTTAATAGAAATAAGAAACAAGAAGAAACAGATGTGTGTACCAGGATGGTGGTGGCAGTGTCAGTCAAGCAGCACATGAGATGGGTTTTGGACATCTTAAAAGTAAGATGCTCAACACAACATCAGGTTATGATGTCTATCAGGTAGATGGATATGCAAATCTGGACAGATCTTGGCAGAGACACAAATGGAGGTAAAAAGTGACACCAAAACAGAGGGTAAGACCAGAGAGAGTGGCCAAGGGAACACCAGTTTGAAGGATTGGGTGTCTGCCTGCGGACCGAAAGATTGCTGGTTCAATTCCCAGTAGGGCACATTCTTGGGTTACAGGCCAGGGCCCCAACTGGGGCGTGAGAGACGCAAACACTATGTTTCTCTCCCTTTCTCCTTCCCCGTCTCTCTAAAAATAAATAATTTTTTCAAAAGAGCAAAATAATTAGGGAAAGAAAGCAGATAGGAAATTCCTAACCTTTTTTAGGAAAAAAAGCTCTGGAAAGCTTTTTCATTTTACTACATCCCTTTCCCTGGTTGAAAATCACTGGTGCATCAATTCATTACCACTGATGAAGGTGTGTTGTCTTTTAGGTGTGTTCGGCCAGAATGAAAATTGGGAACACTACTGCAAAATTATGCGCCATGAAAACTAGGTGGGATCACTAAATGGGAATAGGTGACTAGGTCACGGGTAAACCTAGGGTAAAATTTAATTTAGTGAACTGAACTGGATGAGACATTAACTAATAAGCAAATCTTTAGCTAGGGCCCCAGGCAGGCCCATGAACTCTGACACTCCCCAAAGTCACAGCTACTAAAGCCAGAGCGTGGAGGGCCAAGACGCCCGGTAAGTGTCAAAAGATTTGACAGAAACCTTCAGCTGCAAGGAGTTTGTTGGACTAGAAGCAGTGCAAGCTTAGGTCCGCGGCGCAGGATACACAAGTGACTCCAAGGACACGCAAGCCTGAAGCCTGGGGTAAGGGAAGATGCGGTGAGCAAACGCCAGCCCAAACAGGCGCTTCTCAACTAGCCCCAGCAGACGGCGTACCTGGGTACTGAAGCTTCCTCCGGTCCAACCGAGGTCTCCGCAGGGAGCGTTTCGCCAACACAGTCTGCGCAGCCCGACGCAGCACACAAAACCCGGCACGTGAGGCTAGTGTCCAGGAACAACCCTAGACGCAGAGGCGCTATTGGTGGAGAAAGTCACCCTTTCTCCCTCCCACCCACTCCGTTAAGCCTCTAGGATTCGGCTTCCGACGCCGGAGAGTGCACCACGTGCTGAACACAGGACAACTCCACCCACTGAAACGCGAGAAACGCCCCCGCAGCTCTAGTGGGTTGCCGTCCTTGAACTTCCGGCTTCCGGGTCCAGTCACCCTTACTACACATCCGCAGACCGGTCTTCCTTTCCCGAGGCCCGTTGAGTTCTGGGAGTTGTAGTCATTCCCATTGAGGGAGGGTCCTAAGTGACTCAAGCGGAACTTTCAGGCTACTCAGTCACGATAGAAGAGACGACCTTTCTCGCGGACTCAATCAGCCAGCCAATCCCCAGTTTACGGCGCAGTGACGACTCGGGTAGTTAGGTAGATTCTCTCGGGGTCCGCCATCTGAAAATGGACCGCGCGCCCTCTAGAGCCTGGAGATGCCCTCCTCCCGGTGGCCCAGCTTCGGCCAAGCTCAGGTAAGAAGAACCCGACCGGCACGCGAAGTCTCAACCGCTGAGGTGGCGGCAAGTCTGGCCATGGCCATGGAGTAGGCACAAGGGATGTTTCTGTCCTGTGTGAGACCTCTCTACTCGCAGGCGGCGTAATAAAGCCTCAAAGAAGCGTGGTGAAGGGAATGGGAGGGGTTGCCATTTTGGGGACAGGGAATGTCTGGAATTACCGAGAAGGGTTTTCCTCTTTCCTGTGTTGTGAATGAAAACATATACACGCAATGATACACCGCAACTTGCGAACCCACGTGCACTGAAGTGCTCTTCCCCAACTCATTTCTGGTAAAACCACGCTTTATTGGGTAGGCAGATAGGCCTGATTCGAAGGCCTTAGATTCAATTAACTGTGGAGTGAACAACAGTAGGTAAAAGTGTTTGGCTAACAAGGTTGCAGCTGCTGCTGAGGGAAGGAAGCTGGTTTCCTGCCCCCATATTGACCTCCTGTATTAAGTCAGTGCCCCTGACTGGGCCCAGCCAGATCTGGGACGACTGTGCACCTTGCTCCTGCTGCCTGATTCAGGCAGCTCCGCGCTTCATTGGAAAGTGAATTCTCAACGGCTAGAAGCTGAGAGGAACCTGCCTCCCTGGTCACCAGGCCGGGAATAAAGGAGGGTTAACATAATGCTCACCAGAGCCATAGTATGCCAGGTGCTGCCACTCAGGAAGCTGAGACCCTGTACTGGACCGGAAGGGGTGTCTTAGGTCCTCAGGGACTATTTATAGCCAGGAGCCTAGGCTGCTGACCTGTGACATTCTTCACTGCCACCCCATCCTGGAGCTAAGCCAGGCAAAGCACACTCCTGTCCCTCCTCCCCTTTCTGTTCTTCCCTTACCCTAGGGCAGCAATTTTCAGCCGGTGTGTGATGTGCCCTGTGATGTGCCTACAAGAGGCACACTGCTGTGCCACAAGAATTTTTGTAACTTGCAATACCTCTTGAGTCAGGGGCATTGTTTTCCCTTAAAATTGTCAAAATTTTAAAAATTGTCAAAATTTAAAAAAAAAATTACAACAGCCAACACAACAATAGCCATCCAGTGTGAACAAATCAAAATTATATGTATTTTCTTGTCAGCTCGGTAAAAAACAGTATTTTTTGTGTTACAGAATTTTAGTAATTAATTTATGTGTGCCATGAAATGAAAAAGGTTGAAAATCGCTGCCTTAGAGGGTAGGATGGTTTTATTTATTTATTTATTTATTTTTATTTTTTATTTATTTATTTATTTATTTATTTATTTATTTTGCCTCTTCCTTAAGTTTCCTAGCTCTCGGGGTACTCATATATACCTTGTTGAGAAGGCAGATGACAGAGGAGAGCTGGCTTTGGAATGTCAGGACCCACCAACATGGGGATATGCTCACCCCTCCCTCCCCCCACTCAGCCTTTGAGCCACTCTCTAGCCCCCTGGCTTCTAGATACAGGTGCTTGTTAGCTGCCCTGGCTGCTCTGGAGGCAGCTGAGAAATAGGTACAGGGTTTGGAAGAAGGAAAGGGGTGGAGCCAAGGATATTCTGGGGAGATAGCAGGAGGAGGGACACAGCTGAAACCTCCCCTGCCACTAGAGCTCCTGAGGAGGGAGGCAAGGCAGATCCAAAGGTCACAGGGAGCATAGTGATCTGAGCCTGCTATGAAAAGGTGTAGCTTTGTCAGCAGATTAAGTTCCTGCTCGCCAAAGAGGGTGCTGGTGGGGAGGGAGAGGGAAGGCTTGCAAAGGTCACACACAGTGGGGAGGAGCTGGCAAAGAACTAGGAACTGGGAAGTCCATGGGGACAATGACAAGCCCCAAGGCCAGAGATGCCAGCGTGGCAGCAACTCTGGTGCCAGGGCAGCCTGGGTGAGGGGAACGGGAATGAACAGAGGTTTCTGAGGACACAGATGTTGCTAGGAGAAGCTCGAAGGGGGTTGAGATCTTCGTATTTTTGTTAACAAACACTGAGATCCATTGATGCTGAGTAGGGCCTGGCATAGGTCAGACAGAGCAAAGCAGTCCCTATGTCAGCTCAAAATCTCAAACAACTCCCTGACAGGCCTTGCTTCATCCCTCTTGTAGCTGAGATAGTTCTTTAGCCACTCAGCTGGGCTTGGGGACAGGATTCCTATTCCATGTGATACAGCAGTGGACACCCATTGCCTTACCTCCCTCTCCCTCCACCCTCTGCCCCACCACACATGCCCCAAAGCAAACAGTGCTGGGGCTTCCCAGAGGGCAGAGAGAAAGCCCCACATTTGGAGAGGGGCAGGCATCTCCATTCCTGGTGAGATGTGGTAAGAGGCTGCAGGCTGCTTGGTGGTTCAGGATTTTCAGACAGATCAATGGGCCCCACAGCCTCCTGTCCTCCAAGGAAAAGCGGAGAAGAGGCTTCTCTCTGGGGGTACCCAGAGATCCTGGTGGCCAGGTACCCAAGCTTCTGCCTGTCTCCACCAGGGTAAAGAAGCTTCCTGGCCTGGGCCTCAGCCTTGCTCACATATGTTCTGGATGATTCTGAAGGCAGCGGATGAATTCACCCACTGGCTGGCTCTCATAGCACACCCTGTACACACCTATGAACAGAGGGAACCTAGAATGGGGAAAGAGAGACCCAATTTAGCCTCTTCTTATGTCTCCTACCCACCACTCCCCATTCCTACCTAACCCTCCACTCTCTTAGCCTCCCACCTTTGAGTTCAGGCAGACTCTGGCTCTCAGTTTCCAGTTGCTGAGAATTTGAACTTCCTAGCTCTGGGTTTTAGGATCAAGTCATTAATTGCTTTGCTCCCTATCATATTGAACTTGCTGGCATTCCCTGGAATTATTTTGTTTCAAGTGGACAAGCCACTTGACCTCTGTGAGCCTCAGTATCATCAACTGTAAAATGGGGCCAATATAACAAAGTAGTGAAGTGATTATGTATTCTATGAAGGTGCTCAATAAATGACAGTTTCTCTCTTATTCTCTTGCCCAGGCTGCTTGCTTTACCAGGAGGCTATATCCTGACCAGCCATGAGCTAATCTTCTGAACCTGTTTCATACTCTTATTCCAGGATTCTTTCTCAGACCACCAGAGCTCTGCTCTGATCTGCCCATCACCCCATCTGTCTTTGTGCTTCGTGTAAAGCAGCACCTTGAAGTAGAGACTGTCCTCACACTCAGTACCCAGGACAGCAGTCAGGGACAGAGGGTTGGCTTCGGGGGAGCAGCTTAGACTGAGGGTGCTAGATAGAGAAATGGGACAATCAGGTGAGCATACTCTTGCTGCCTCAGAGCTCCAAACCCCACAGCAGAGGATGAGGAGAGGATTGAGGAAGACTATGCAGACAGGTCGAAGCAATGTGCTATGAAGAACACCAGACTGCAAAGTGTTCAAAGACCATAAACTAACTAGGGGAGAGAGAGTGTACCAGACTCTCTCCAATCTCTGGTCTCTGTGTCTGTTAACATAAGATAACATTTCCCTCTCTGCCCACTTCACAGATTGAGAAGGAAGATGAAAAAGGGGGAGAGTACTTCTGGCTGTGGTTCCCAGTAGGGCTGTTGCAGATGCTTACTTATCCACCAGGCCCTTGTGTTGGAGGATGCTGTGTAGCTCCCGGGCTGTCTGGGGCCCTTGCAGCTTCTGCCCATTCAGCATCTCTTTCTCCAGCTGTTCAATGGACTGTGAAAAAAACAGGATGGGTGGATGGAAATGGGAGAGGAGGATTGTCAATGGGAGATGGAGAGTCTGGGGCTCAGATGAGAGGTAGGAGATCTTAGGAGGAAAGAAAGGCTGGAAATGTTCACACCAAGTTTAATGCCTGTGCTCAAGAGATATGTCCAGCCAGGTTCCTCTACCTTGACACCTATAGGGTCCAACCTCCCTTCTCCATTCCCTCTGCAGCTCACCTTTCCTGTACAGGCAAAGGCCTCTGCCACCTTGCGGTTCCGCCCTCCGTAGCAGGTAGTAATGAGGTCAGCAACACCACAGCTCTCCAAGAAGGTGGCAGGGGACACAGGGCCCCTACAGAAGAGTTTGGCGAAGGCGATCATCTCCATGAGCCCGAGCCGGATCACCGCCGCCTTGGTGTTGTCGCCAAAGCCCAGCCCATCGCAGAAGCCAGCCCCCACGGCCACTACATTCTTTGGGGAATGGAGGACACAGATGACAAAGGATCCCCTCCTGCAAGCCCCACTTGGAGCCCTCACCACCTGCTTCATGCTGCTTCCATCAGCCACTATAAGTCCACTGAAATTAAGGGAAATATAGTGGGTGGCTCCTCAATTATTTCCTCCTCTCGTTTTTCCCCTTTGCTATACTCCCTCATTTTAGCATGGGCTTATGCTTACTGGCTCCCTAAATCTGCTCCATACTCCATCCTTGAGGACATTTACTGAAAACCAATCTTCTCTCCAGCTGGCCCTCTCATCCATGACTGTCCCTGATATCCACAGCTCTGTCTATTATCCACAGGTGTAGCCATCAGTCTCTCTGGGTGTCCTGGACATCTTGTCTCCCATTAGCCTGGGTGCTCTCCCAGAGCATCTCCTCTTCCCTCTGGACCACCCTCTGGAGCCAGGGGTAGGGATGTCCTACAGGAAGCTATAAGGAGAAAGGAAGAAGCGGGTCCAGAGTCTAATGGTGAATAAATTAGCAGGCCTAAATGACCTTGGCTTTGCTTCTGCAGTTCTTCCTATGTATATGGGACTTGGTGGGGAATAGGAGCAACTGCCTGTGAGTGACAGGGTAGAGTACTAGTAACTTTGTATAGCTCTGCCAGGCCCTCTTTCAGGACCTTCTCTCCACCCCTTAGCTGCCTCTACACCCCTCTCACCTTTAAGGCCCCACAGATCTCTACTGTGTCCACCTCTTGCACCACTGTGATGCGGAAATTGGGTGTCTGCATCAGTTCTTTCAGAAGTTGTCCCTGGGCCTGGTCCTTGCAGCCTAAAGTAGGGAGGAGCAAAGCTTTAGGGGGTATCCTTGACTCTTTTTCACACATGTGCCCTAAGTAGGATCTGCAACCCTTTCCCTAAGGGTGTCCCAATCCTCCCTCACCTCTGATGCTTGGGTCTTCTTCCTTTGCCTACCTAATGGGGAGAAGACGGCTAAGTGGAGTCAGGGAAAGGAGAGTATGAGGAGGAGATGTAACTGGAGCTGCATTATGTGTGTGGGTGGTGGTGGGGCTCTCACCAATGGTTGTCTCACAAAACTTCTCATCAGCCACCTCACTGGCAATGTTGGCCCCCATCAGCACGCTTATGGGGATGCCAAGCCGCTCCCCAATCACTTCAGAGATGAGCTTCAGCCCGTTGGGGCCTTCGTCTACACCCTGGGCACAGGAGAAAGCTCAGGCCAGGTGCCCTTAATGCCCACCTGAGAGTCCCACCCAGAAATCCTGCCCTTTCCAAATCTGCTGTTCCTCAAAGTCTCTCCCCAAAGGTCCTGCCCCATTCCAACCTAGCCAAAGCTGCTTGTAAGGAGGGCAGTTGGCATATGAAAATGAATCCATCTAAAAACTGTCCTCTTACATACCCTCAAATCAACCTACCTCTCCAAGTCAATGTCTCTCCTCCACATTCCTAAACAACCTGCTCCCAAGTTCCCCAAACGGGCTTCCATCCTAGCTATGACTACAAATTAACTTCTCTTTCACATTCCTCAAACCAGCCTACTCCTCATATCCCAGGCATCTGCTGTATGCCTCCTAAACACCGCAAGACATCTGCCTCCAAACCAGTCTCTTGTCTACTCCTCAACCAACCTCCCCTTCCCAGCGGTCCCCAGCATCTGACTGTTTCTCAAGCCTCACCAAAGCCAACTCCTTTCCTCTTGCCAGAAAATTCAACCTACTTCTGCCACTTTCTGTTCTCCCCACCTCACCCACTCAGTCCTGCAATGGTTAGCTAGTTAGCTACACTCCCATCCATGTGGCATTCCTGGCACCTTAATAAGAGATATCCCAATGGTGTTTGCCTTCAGGTGGCCCTTGAGCTGATCACAGATCTTGCCAATGAACTGATGGGGCACCACGAAGATCAAGATGTCAGCGTCCACTGCAGCTTGGACCACATCTGGGACAGCCACCTGTGGGGTGATCAGTGCTCATACACCTGATAGACTTCTAACCCCTATGAAGCCCCATTCAGATCTAAAAACCAAAGAGTGAGGTTTGCTTGTGGGGGAAAGGAGGCCAATTTGGGCATTGAATCTGGAAGGGCTGAACTTGGAGGAATAAGACATTCTATTCCTTCCCCCTAGCCTTCATTTCCTCTCAGCTTCTGCTTCCATGGGCTCTTGACTCTTGGAAACCTTCCTCCCAGTACCCTCCCAGCCTTTGGCTGTGGGACAGTTAGAGGCCAAAGGAGGCCTGAGTTTGGCAGGAGGAAGAGGCCAAGTAATTTCATCACTCTGCTCTTTAGGGCCTCTAACTGGGAAGGAAGACAACCAGTCTTCCTGCTGTTTTCTCTGCTGTGGGGAGTGAGCCACATAGATTTGACCACCAATTTTAGGTCCAAGGGGCAATGTCCAGGTCTGCAAATAACCCAGTGAATAAGTAACAACATTAGAGCCTGAGGCAGGCACTACCTGAACCCCGGGTCTGGGAGCTGGAGAACCTGTCTTTGGTTACCACAGAAACCAACTTCCTTGTCTTCTCTTAAAAGCCTGGGAGCCCATAAGTTGGGGGTGGGGGGAGCACATTCAGGTTCTTCTCAGTTCCAGAAAGTGCCCAGGGGAAGGAGTTTGGAGGCTGCACATAGAAGTGCCCTGTGCCTACAGCAGCCCTCCTGAAACACTTCCCAGGTCCAGGTGGCACCTGAAATGAACCCCCACCTCAGCAGGAGGCACCCCTCCACTTCCCTCTCCCTTCTTTGCAGGGTGCCTCTGCTCACCACGTTGGGGGGAAGCTTGTGCCCAGGCAGGTATTTGACATTTTCATGCTGTGTGTTGATGATCTCTGTCAGTTTTCTGCCCCCGATGTCTTCCTCAAACACCCACATGGTCACCCGTGGGTCAAAGTGTGCCAGCTGGGCTGCATTGCCACCCACAATCTTGGCGATGGCTGAGCCCCTGGTGGAAGGGGGAGCGCAGAAAGTGGAGGAGTGGGAGTGTGAGAGAGGAATGGTGGCAGAGGAAGGGACACAGTTCCACCTCCAGAAATCACAGCAGCCCACCAGAGTATTTACTAGCTGCCTTCCTTGTCACCCCCACTCCAAACCCAAGTAGCTTTTCAAGCAAGGAGCGCTCTGGAGGCTCCCTTCCCATGGCAAACAGGTGCAGGGACAGGCCAGGGCCAGGAGAGGTTTGGGCACCATCTGTCCAATGGGGGCAGGCACAGACAATAACACCAGGGGCGGAAGAGGAACCAGAGGGCATTTCCAACCCACTGTCTGCCTCCTGCCCACCTAGGCCTCCATGTACTTGGGGGATCCCCCTTCCCCCCCACACTCCTTGACAGAGCCACTTACCAGTTGCCGGAGCCTACAATGCAGACTTTCTTGCCGGCCATGGTGCTGCTTTTCTGCCTGAGCCAGCTGGTTCCACGCTCCCCAGCTCGTCTGCCGGCTAGGAGCCTATAACTCTGCCACACGTGGGTGCAGCCAAGCCCCGCCCTACAGGGGTGGGTGGGGAGGCGGGTGCTCAGGGAGACAGTCTGGCAGAGCCAGGGAAAAATGGAGAAAAGAGTAGAGACAGGTGGGGAACAGGAATGGGGCACAGACCAGTGCCCACCTTTCCTCTTAGGTTTGCCAGCTGACGGTGACAGCACACTTCTTCCCTTGGCCCTGGCCCAGTCCCCTCTATCCCCCTGCAGCGGTCTCATCTTGAGGTCTGCCAAGAAATAGTCTAGACTGGCCTCCCCACTCCCTTCTGCCTCCCAGCACTGGAATAAATTGTGTGCAGCCCTAGTAGCAGACACAGGAATGCTTTCATTTCCAAGGTATGTGCCTTGCATATCTTCCCAGGACCCCCAAAACTGCTCTGCAGTTTTGTGCCCTAGCAGTGAGACCACATGTCACTGGCCCCACATTAGGGGCACTGCAGGGCTGCGGCTGAGTGGGTGAGTGGGTGTGGGCCTATTTCTAAAGCTAAGACCACACACAAGGTAAAGACCTGCTTTGGGGACAATCCCACACAAGGAAAAGGAAAGGCCCCAGGAGCCCTGACAGAGAAGGTCATCTCAGTTACCTACAGTAGTCTTAGGGATTCACCAGTGGGCCTCTCCTCACCTCAAAGTATGCCCCCCACCTGAATATCGTCCAGGAAGGGTGGGTGGGAAAAGTCAGTTATAGGCTCTGATGACCACAATTCTTTTGCAGACTCTGGGCTTGAGGAAGAAGACAGGAGAGAAGAGGTCGGCCAGTGTTCACTTTCCTTTAGAGACTTTCTGCATCTTGCAGTTTTTTTCTTGGGGTTTTAAACTCCCACACTAGGGGCTCCCTCAGGTTAGGGGCTAGTTTGCAGAAGTCAGAAAGGGGAAAGGAGCCAGGGCTGGGAGTAGCTGTTACTTACCTATGGAGCTTAGTGGTCTCAGATGCCGTAATTGAGATTAAGTGGGGTATGTGATTTTAGGGGGTGGGGAAGAATGGAAGCAGCTCTTTCAGCAGCTCAGGACTCCACATCACCCACAGCCATCTGTTTGACTAAGAGGAGGAGCTCTGTTTCTAGGCTGATCTAGAGAGTGAGGCAAAGTGCCCTGATACTCCAGCTGTCTGTGCACCTTGGCCTAGAGGGCAGAAACCAGAGTGCTCACATGCTGACCTCTTGACCTGGGAGACTAAGTGGGCGTTTTTAATCCCTGGGGCTGCTGCAGGCTGGCAACAGTGATAAGCACTAGGCCAGAGGGGAATCTGTGCAACGCTGGGTAAGAGTAAGTGGGCATGAGGTCAAGAGTGATTTCTAAGTTCTAGGAACTGCTCAGGAAAAGCCCCCCATATTCTCCTTCCATGGTCAGAGTTCCCATAAGGGAACATACATGAAATCAGTAGTTGTTTCTCTTAGGGACAGTTGTAACTACTTCAGAGCCAGCGTCCCACAAATCACCCCAGTATTGCACTGGCACTGAGACAAAGGCATCAGTGCCAGCCTGCCAGCTGGGAGCACTGATTATGGGTGATGGAAGAGAAAGAATGCTTTTGTCCCTAACACACATGATGGGAACCTCAGAGAATGGATAGCTGTGCATAAAACAACTCCCTTGTTTTTCCCTAAATGCTTCCATCTCTAATGTCCCTACAATAATTTTTAGTGCAGAGACAAAGAATGTGTTCATTTATATAGGAATGAAGTATGTGTAGAGATCCAGAATTGGCTTGTCATAGGAAGTTATCTGTACCAGTAGGCTCTTTTCCCAAGAGCAAACTGTAGATTATTTGCTTGAAATTAATAAGAGTTCATCAGTTATTCATTACATGTAATTAGCCTGGGTAAAAACAGAATGCCATTTCAACGTCCTTGACATCAATTTTTTCCACTCCAAGTTGTCACCCCCACACTCTGGTCTCTGCTTTCCCTACTCAAGTATGATTAAACCCCCAAGTTCCAGATTAGAAAGTGGTTTTGTCCTTGTTGGGTTTGACTGCAGACAGGCAATATTTGAGTGTTCCCATCCACAGAGGCAGCTTTTAACTATGACTCTGGAATGCACTTGCACTCGTCCTATGTTCTAAACCCCCTTCTTGGGTAGAACTAAGCTGGGTGACAGCACAGAAGAGGAAAGTAATGAGTCACAAGATAGGAGGCAGGAGGCAAACATATTATGATGGGAACTGCTCTGCTAATGGGAGTACCAGTCCTGAGCAAAATCCTCCCAACTCTTCTGATGAGGGGTTGTCTGTCCTATGAGGATGACAACACAGCAAGCACCCCCATGCTGGTCTTGAGAACTGAAATCTTACTCAGTTTCACTCACTCTGTGAAAGTTGGAACCTTAAAGAATGGCAGGCACAGAGAGCAAAAATAGTTTTAGCTGTGCAGGCTACAGCCTTGACCTAGACAGGAGCCCTGAGAAATGGAACTCCCTTAGAAGCTCAGGTTCATCAAGCCTAAGGGATCACCAGCTCCCAAGGACAGTGCACTTGAGCCAGCACACTCAAGCCCTGGGAGCTCAAAAGGACAAGATGATGGCAGTGTTGCTGTCTTGTTAGTACCTTCCAAACAGGCAGCTGGAAGCAGTGGCGAAACCCAGTAACCCCACCAGCCTCTGGTCTGCTTGGACCACTGGGGGCTGACAGAGCAAGCTCTAAGGTGAAGGACCTGAGGACCACAGGGTAGAAGCTGTTTTCCACCACAGCCCCAGCGCCACAGGTGGCACATAACAGGTACTCTATACGTAGTTCTTAAATAAAATGAACAAACACCATAAGTATGGCTAATGGCACTAGAGAGAGCAAGCTCAGGGAAGAGCTCTCCCTCAGTAGGCAGGGGAACCCATACTTCAGAAGATTCTTTTATTAAAACTGGGTGACATCGATAAGAGGACAGTACAAAAAAAATTTTGGTCCATGAAAAAAACATAATTCAGTTAATAAAAAGTTATCTTCAACAGGGACACTGTGTAGGAGTGCTGAGCTTCCTTCTCATGGTTTCGGCCCCAAGAACAGAGGTTGTCCAGTGTCACTGGGCAGTTTTCAAGGGACAAGTGGGCTAATAGCAGGAGGGGGAAAATAGGGAGAAAATTCTGCTGTCCCCAGTATGGAACAGACAGGAATACTGGGCTGGGGGATGTGCTCGCAGGAGCCTGAGGAGGGGGTGGGGAAGCAGGGGCTTTGTCAGTTCTATGGGTTTCGAGCCCATGCTGAACAGAATTCCCCCTCTGTGCCCAGCTGTCTCCCACCCTGCTGTGTTGAGTCTGCGAGCCTGGGATATACTAACTCGGGGTGATACAACCTGGAAGAATCTGAGGCTCTCATGGAAAGATGCGAAACCATCTCAGTTCCAAGGGGCCAAGGTCACAAGGTCCTGCTGCTACCTGAGGGGTCTGAAGCTTTGAGGGCAGGGGCTGGGGAGTCACAATCCTGTGAGGCAGGGAGAGGGAGGAGTCACAAACCCAACTCAGAGCTATTCTCCAGCCCTAGGCGCTTTCACTCCTCAGTGCCCTAGAAGTTACCAGTGGGTATCAACTGGGCAGACAAGGGACAGGAAGACAGGGATGGCCCAGGGCTTTTACCCGTTTGATTTTAGGCCTGTTTCTCCACAAAGGGATGGGGGGAGGCAGGGTGGAGTGAATGAATGAATCACACCTTCAAGCAACAGCAGGAAGGACAGCCTCCGCTAGCAATGACAGTACCCCAGGATAGATCTCTGGGGCTCTGACAGGGAAAGGCAAGATTCCACCACCCAAATACCCTGGGTTAGGACAGATAGGAGGGAATCCTAAAAAGAGCAGCTACAAGGAGTATGCTGGGAGGGAGCAATCGTTAAAGAACAAACTCCAATACTGATGTGGACCCCCTAAGAGGGAGCAAGAGAAGCACTGAGGCAGCAGGCCAATCCAGAAGGCTGCAGACTGACCTGGGGCTCAGTGGAGCCCAAGAGCCAAGGTTCCTTTAGTGCTAGAGGGCAACAAGTGAAGGGAGAATTTGCTCCAAACCTGTGGAGGAAAGGAAGGAAATTGGATTTTGTTATCAGGAGAGCCAAGATCAACTAGCTTATAGAGTGCCCCCAAGGCCTGAGTCTTGGAGAAGGGACTGAGGCTCCCAACTCCTGGGTCTCTAAAGGGCAGGATCAGTGTAGCTGGTCCCTTTGAAGACCACCTGGCCTTAGGCCCAATCCATTCAACGCACTGATTACCACTACAGGTTCTCTCTCTAATACTATCTAGAGGTCCTATGTAGACCAGGGGAGGATAGAGGCACATGGGAACTCTGGGGCAAAGGGAAGCTGGGGGTAGGAAGGGATGGGGCGAGAGAAGAGGGTAGTTGTGTCTTGTAAGACAGAAATGTGAGACCCTCTTCGTTCTGGTGTTGTCCTTGAACCAACAGCATTCCCTGGAAGGCTCCAAGCAAGACCAAGGCAGGTGCTATGAGGCAGGCAGCAGAGGGCCCAAATAATCGGTGCAGCCAAAACAGGCTGTAGGAGAGGCCCTATGTATTTCGGATTCCCAGGGCTTGCTCTAATTCTTGTCGTCTCTGCTGCACCTAAGAAAATAGTGGAAGGAGTGGGAGGTGAGACAAACCAGGAGTTGGTAGCTAATACCACTGACCCCATCAGGGGTGCAGATCCCTTGTACAGCCCAGGCACCTACCTTGGAGTAGAAGTATCGGCACACGGCCTCCTGAGCCCAAGGCTGGAAGTAGAACTCAGCTCGGCGCTCTTCCTCTGGGTTACCCACCACATCGGTCATGGTCTGAGGAAGATGGCAGGGGACAGAGAAAGGAGAACAAACTTGTTTCCTCCCTTCACACCCATTATGGATTGACTTGTGTCCCCCCAAAATATGTCATAACCCTAACCCCCAGGACCTATGAATGTGACTTTATTTGGAAATAGGGTCTCTGCGGATAATCAAGTTAAGATGAGGTCATTAGGGCCTAATCCAATATGACTGGTATCCTTATAAAAGGAGGAAACTGGGACACAGAGACAGACGTTCACGGAGGAAAGACAAAGTGAAGACAAATAGAGAACACCACCTACAAACCAAGGAATGTCTCAGGCTACCACGAGTTAGGAAAGAGGCCAGAAACAGAACCTCCCTCACAGCCCTCCCAAGGAACCAACCCCTGTGGACACCACCCTGATTTCAAACTTCTAGTCTCCAGAACTGTGAAACAGTAACTTTCTGTTGTTTATACCACCTAGTTTGTGGTACTTTCCTATGGCAGTCCTAGAGAACTACTAATTAATATAACACCCCAAGTCACTCCCTGCTATTAACAAGTCATTGCCGGGTTCAGGGATCCTTTCTGGCTCTCTTGGTCCCTTGCTCCTCTGCTCTGCCTCTAAAATTGTAGTCACAGTCACTGCAGGACAAGCAAGAACTAAAGTCACACTTCATGCATTCTGTGTTCATTCCTACCTTGTTGCCTGAGCCTCTGGTGCTCTCTTCTTTGGGAAAAACCTCAAATCCCAAATTCTCCAAGAAGCCTGCCCCAGCTATCTGAGTCTCATCAATCTCTCTTCTCCTTTGAATTAGCTTATAATGGTGAGTTCCAATGTCTGATTTGGCTTATTACATTTTCAATCACATGAGCTTAGAATGCATGCTGCTTTGAAGCAGAGATCACATTTTCCACTCTGTATCCCCTATGATATGTTGCACAGTGACAGCAAAGTTAGTGCTAGATAAACACTTGATGGTTCTACCTCCATTCCTCTACATAACTGTAAAACGGACCCTGGGATTTGCTGAAGATAATCTGGTCCCTCACTTAACCCTCCAGCTCTTCTACCAGACACCACAGAAGTAAAGCAAACGTGTGCCTCTCTGAACTAAGTTCCGTTGCCCCTTTCCTAGGTATTTTTACCTTGAGGTCCCGGCACTGGGACTGAAGCCAGTCATTAATGAAACCCTGAGGGTCTCTGGCAAAGCTCAGCATGAACTCCCGCTGTGTTTTCAGTTGATTGATAGTTTCTATTGTCTCGTGGATCTGCAAGGAAGAAGGAATCTATTAACATTTTCAAACTGGGGAACTGCAAAGTTAAATGGAAAACAGCGTTGACACCTCCTTGTGCCACTCACAACCTACTTCCAGAGTGCTGCCCGGAAACGGTAATACTGCCAGAGCCCCCACTGCTCCAGCACTGGGCTTTCTTTCAGGAGGTAACTTGCACTGTGCCTCTGTATACCCAACGTGAGGGAAGTTTTCATTTTAGTCTCTAGTGTCCATTCTGGGTGAAGCTACATGGTGAACACTTAATCCACAGCACAAATGAGTCTGAAACGAGTAGTACAGGCTGTTTCAAAGGCTGCGGTCCAAGGATTTTTTTCCTCTACCCTCTTCTCATTCTCCATACTCCTCCATACTCCATTTCATCTACTTGTATGTCTTCCATCACCAATGACAGGGTAGAATCCCCAATCTGCAAACCAGAGTCCATTTCCTAAACTCCACCCAATTCAACTATATGCCATCTCCATATACCTTTTAAACTCTAAAATTAAATTCACTGTCTTTCCCCTAATACTTGTTCCTCCTCCAATTCCCAGTCTGAGAAAATACCAATGCCCACTCAAACTAGAAACCTGGGAGTCAACCTAATGCCTCTTCCTCCCTCACCTCACCCTACCATCTCCATCTGAATAGAGCCCAAATCCCTTCAATTCCACCTTGATGTGTCTCCAATCCATCTACTCATTTCCATCCTCACTGTCAGTACTCTAAGTTTAGGCTCCCTCACATATCTCATGTGTGTTACTGCACCAGCTTCCTAACTGGGCTTCCTGCCTGCAGATCTGCCTCTCTCAAATCTGCTCTCCATCTTCCTGCTGATGACCCTTCAAAATGCAAACAGCATCAGTCCCTCCAGCCTTGAAGACAAAATAGTAACATGTTCCCTGCATCAAAACTTCTTCATGATTAAGCTCTGCTTTCCTATCCAGTTTCCTTTCCCCAAACGTCCCATCCCAGGCACCCTGGGATGCACATGAATAACTTGTACTCCTTGAACATGCCAGACTTATCTTTGGATCCTTGGAACTTTACACACCCTGTTCCCTCTTTCTGAATGTTCTCTGCCTGGCACACCCCTAAGCACCACTCTCCTTTCTTCCCCTTTGTTAACTCCCACTCTGTCCCTCAAGATTTAGTTAGGGCATCATCCAGGAAAGCCTCCCTATTCTTTTCTTTTTAGCTTTACTTGTAGGAACTATTTCTAATAATGTTAAAATAATAAGATAATAGGAACAGTAGCAGCAGGTACCATTTGTTTTTATGTGTCAGACACAATGTCATGCCTCTACAATATGTTGTCTCTTTTAACCCTCAGAGCAAGCTTATATAGCCATTATTTCATAGATCAAAAACTGAAGCTCAAAGCTATTAAAAGGTATAGTCAGAATCAGAACTCATGACTTCCGGCCAAGATGGAGGCGTAGGCAGACGCACTGTGCCTCTTCTCACAACCAAAATTAAGGACAACAAAGATTTAGAAACAAGAAAACAACCAGAACTCAGAAAATCAAACTGTTTGGAAGTCCAACAACAATTCATCCAGACCGGTAAGAGGGGCGGAGTAGCGGCAGGAAAAAGTGGAGGTGCGGACCGGGCTCGCAGGCAGCAGCGGCTGGCAGCCCCCAGGTGCACAGGCGGCGACTAGCAGACCCCAGGCACGGGGCGGCAACTGTGCAGAACCAGTGAGGCCGCACAAGGTGGCTGGCTGACCGGGTGGCCCCACATTCACGTGCAGATAATCCAGGCAAAGGGGAAGCGGTGAAAGGAACTGGAATCTGAGAGTGAGTAAAGCAACCGCCATTATCTCCTCTCAGACCCCGCCCCCACATACAGCGTCACTACCCAGCCACTGGGCTGTCCCGCCCTGGGGAACACCTGAGGCTCCACCCCTCACTACATAGCAGCCGCGACTAGACAAAACAAACAAACAAACAAAAAAACCCAGAAATGAAAATGGCACAAACCGGAGAACAAATCAAAGCCCCAGAGCCAATTTATCTAAGCGATGAAGAGATTGCCAACCTATCAGATGCACAATTCAAAACCCTGGTAATCAGGATGCTTACAGAATTGGTTGATTTTGCTCACAAATTAGATGAAAAAATGAAGGCTACAATAAGTGAAATGAAGAAAGATAGATGGGGAACCAACAGAGATGAGAGGAAAACTGGGACTCAAATCAATGGAGTGGACCAGAAGGAAGAAAGAAACAACCAAACAAAAAACGAGGAAGAAACAAGAATTCAAAAAAATGAGGAGAGGCTTAGGAACCTCCAGGACATCTTTAAACGTCCCAACATCCGAATTACAGGGGTACCAGAAGGGGAAGAAGAAGAGCAACCAGTGGAAAACTTATTTGAACAAATAATACAGGAGAACTTCCCCAATCTGGCAAAGGAAATAGTCTTCCAGGAAGTCCAGGAAGCTCAGAGGGTCCCAAAGAAGTTGGACCCGAGGAGGAACACACCAAGGCACATTATAATTACATTACCCAAGATTCAAATGAAGGAGAGAATTCTAGAAGCAGCAAGGGACAAGGGGACAGTCACCTACAAAGGAGTTCCAATCAGACTGTCAGCGGATTTCTCAAAAGAGACCTTACAGGCAAGAAGAGGCTGGAAAGAGGTATTCC